>CM023453.1:100379201-100611701 GCA_013339765.2 Haemaphysalis longicornis | reverse complement strand
CACAGTCGCCCAGATAGCCGAATTGGTAAGGCATTCGACATGTAATCGAAAGGCATGGTTCGGTCCCCACTCTGGGGGCGTGTTTGTCTTTCTTTCTTCCTTCTGTATATTTAAAAAAAACGTTTACTTCATTAACCGTAGTGAAAAAGTAAAGACCCTAACCACAACCCTATGCCTCCTTTGGCGTTGTAGACTGCTGCCCTATCTTTCGTATAATATATAAAAATATAATATATATTTTATTATATATATATATATTATATATATATAGTATAAGTAAAGAGTCGGATACACAGCAAGAACAATAACAAACATTTTACTTACGTAGCGGCAACGGGACTTGCCTTCATCAGAGTAAAGTTACATGATTTTGCTGTCGCAAACATTTTGAACACATTAGTTCTTATATAGGTTGCATAAAACTGTGAGAAAGAGCGGAAAATGTTTCGGAAATGGGGAGTGGTGTGCATACAGTCAGGCTACGCCTTATGTTACAACATCAACAAACAAACAAGAAAAATAAAAACGTGGGGGGGGGGAAGCGAGAGAGAGAAAAAAAGGGGTCGTGTTAACAATTGCAGCGTTCAAGGTTTGCACCATGACGGGTCAACGTATGCCGCGCGGGCTGCAAGTTCAGACAATGGGGAAACTGGACAACCGCGGTTTTGAAAAGAAAGGAAGAGTATACACTGAGTATTCAGTACTGCTGAGACTGGTTCGGGGGGGAAGCGAAGAGGGTGTGCCCCCGCGGGTCAAGAGAATAGATAGGGGGCACAAAAGAGCATTTCACAGAAGCTATGCAATTGAACAGGAAATAGGTAGGGTCACAAAAGGTTAAACATGAATAGATCACAAAGAGATCACAAACATGAATAGATCACACAACATTTTGAACACATTTCTTATATAGGTTTGCATAAAACTGTGAGAAAGAGCGGAAAATGTTTCGGAAATGGGGAGTGTGCATACAGTCAGGCTACGCCTATGTTACAACATCAACAAACAAACAGAAGAAAAATAAAAAGGGGGGGGGGGAGCGAGGAGAGAGAAAAAGGGGTCGTGTTAACAATGCAGCGTTCAAGGTTGCACCATGACGGGTCAACGTATGCCGCGCGGGCTGCAAGTTCAGACAATGGGGGAAACTGGACAACTGCGGTTTGAAAAGAAAGGGAAGAGTATACACTGAGGTATTCAGTGACTGCTGAGACTGTTCGGGGGGAAGCGAAGATGGGTGTGCCCCCCGCGGGTCAAGAGAATAGATAGGGGGCACAAAAGAGCATTTTCACAGAAGCTAGCAATTTAACAGGAAATAGGTAGGGTCACAAAAGGTTAAACATGAATAGATCACAAAGAGTTAAACATTCTTAAGTGATGGTGGGAACGAGGCCTCCTCCCCAGGACAAATGGCATTGTTGAGCCGCATTAGGCTAATAAAGCTGCTGTATTAGGAGAGTTTCTGCGAATTCTGATGGCAAACTCGAGGGTAGGAATAATAAAGCTGCTGTATTAGGAGAGTTTCTGCGAATTCTGATGGCAAACTCGAGGGTAGGAATAATGAACATAGTTATAAAAATTATGAAGCCGCTAATTTTAATCGAGGGATAAGCACGTTAGTTTTCCGTAACTTTCATTAATTCCAAGCGTGGCTGACCCAAACTTATAAATGAGATAAGATTCCCGAACCTCGCGGTCGTGGTGCGTTTTGAAGGCGGATTCTAAAATCGTTGCTTTAAGATGTTCAAATGCATGCCCGGGACTGTTCACATGTCTTGACAGGGGCAAATAAGGGCAGCTTTTTTGCATGAGAAGCGGTGATTATTGAACCGTATTCGGAAGGGCGTTTCAGTTTGGCCGATATATTGTTGCCTACAAACAGTGCACTCTAGAAGATATACGACATTAGCGGAGTCAGCAGTTAAAGTTACCTTTTATATTTACGTAGTAGTCTGAAGCCGTGCTGGTGGCGCGCTGTGTAGTGGTCATGTTGTGGGCATACTTTACATCGGGGTTTTATTGCAGGGGCATGCAGCCAGTAGTTGCCGGTCGGTTGATACGAGAGTTAGTAAGAAAGTCACCTAAATTCTTATTACGCCGGTAGACAACGCGTGGTGGTTCGGGGAATATGCTTTTTAAAGCGGTCACTTTGCATTAGGAGTATGATGTTTTTGAGCACGGTGGACAACTCTTGGAGCGGAGGATGAGTGGGTTAAAACTAAGTTAGTTTTGCGGGTTCCCGTTTGGGGGCTTTTTTCTTACAGATTCGTTACGGTCCTAATTGGTTGGCTCGCACATAGCGTCGTCGATAAATTTTTCCGGGTATTGTTATTCAGGAGGGCGGTCTTGAGTTCTCGACAGTTTGAGTCAAAGTCGGCTTGGTTTGAGCAAATTCTCCTAAATCGGTGGGCTTGGCTGTAAGGTATTGCTGTCTTGCAGTGTCTGACATGGCTGCTTCGGAAGTGCAAATACTGCCGCGTGTCTGTCAGTTTTCTATACAGTTTAGTTTGAAGCCGACCTTGGAAGGTAGTAACGGTGACGGCCAGAAAGTTTACACTGTGTTCCGAATAGGAATGAGCAAGGGAAATACTAGGATGGGCTAGGTTAAATGCCTCAATGAAGGTGAGGAGCTCCGCCTCACCGTGTTGCCAGATCATGAATATGTCATCAATGTACCTTTTATAGTACATTGGCTTTAAATTTTGGGTGTCAAGAAAGTTTGATTCGAGGTGAGCCATAAAGATATTAGCGTAGTTAGGTCCAATTCGAGTTCCCATTGACGTTCCGCTGACTTGCACGTAATGAACTCCGTCGAACTCAAAATTGTTAAGTTCAAGAATAAGCCTAAGGAATGTTTGGAGAGCAGAAGAATCGATAGGTTTGTCGCACGATGACTGCTCATACGCAAGGGATACAGCGGCGATGCCATCTTCATGGGGGATGTTAGTATACAGTGACGCAACATCAAGGGTGACTAGAAGGCAGTTATCAGGAATTTCAATTTTTGAGATGTCTGAGAGAAAGTCATTGGTATCCTTAATGAAGGAGGAAAGCTGGGCGGAATGTCGCAAATGAGATTATCCACATAGCGCGAGAGGTTTTCGGTAACAGTGCCAATGCCAGAAACAATGGGGCGCCCTGGGTTGTTCACCTTGTGAATCTTTGGGAGAAGATAGAATTTACCGGCTACTGGGCTTAAGGGGATCAGGGAACGAGCCGTGGTTTCATTTATTGTTTTATTTTTAACAAGCTCAGCAAGTTTATCTTTGACAATTTGCTTATAATCTTGAGTGGGATCATTGGGTAGTGCTTTATAGAACGTCGATACTGATAGTTGCTTATTGGCCTCGTTAACATAGTCGGTTTTGTCAAGGATTACGATTGCGCCTCCCTTGTCGGCAGGTTTAATAATTATGTCGGGACAGTTTGCGAGTTCCTCTAGGGCTTTCTTTTCGTTGGAAGTCATGTTGTGGTGGAACGAAATTTGTGTTTGGTAAGCTTTTCGCACATCGCGTTGGACAGCTTTGATTCTCCTAATACAGCAGCTTTATTAGCCTAATGCGGCTCAACAATGCCATTTGTCCTGGGGAGGGAGGCCTCGTTCCCACCATCGCTTAAGAATGTTTAACTCTTTGTGATCTATTCATGTTTAACCTTTTGTGACCCTACCTATTTCCTGTTAAATTGCTAGCTTCTGTGAAATGCTCTTTTGTGCCCCCTATCTATTCTCTTGACCCGCGGGGGGCACACCCATCTTCGCTTCCCCCCGAACCAGTCTCAGCAGTCACTGAATACCTCAGTGTATACTCTTCCCTTTCTTTTCAAACCGTGGTTGTCCAGTTTCCCCCATTGTCTGAACTTGCAGCCCGCGCGGCATACGTTGACCCGTCATGGTGCAACCTTGAACACTGCTTTGTTAACACGACCCCTTTTTCTCTCTCTCGCTCCCCCCCCTTTTATTTTTCTTGTTTGTTTGTTGATGTTGTAACATCGGCGTAGCCTGACTGTATGCACACTCCCCATTTCCGAAACATTTTCCGCTCTTTCTCACAGTTTTATGCAAACCTATATAAGAAATGTGTTCAAAATGTTTGTGATCTATTCATGTTTGTGATCTCTTTGTGATCTATTCATGTTTAACCTTTTGTGACCCTAACTATTTCCTGTTAAATTGCTAGCTTCTGTGAAATGCTCTTTTGAGCCCCCTATCTATTCTCTTGACCAGCGGGGGGCACACCCATCTTCGCTTCCCCCCGAACCAGTCTCAGCAGTCACTGAATACCTCAGTGTATACTCTTCCCTTTCTTTTCAAACCGCAGTTTTCCAGTTTCCCCCATTGTCTGAACTTGCAACGCGCGGCATACGTTGACCCGTCATGGTGCAACCTTGAACGCTGCATTGTTAACACTACCCCTTTTTCTCTCTCTCGCTCCCCCCCCCCTTTTTATTTTTTATTTTTCTTGTTTGTTTGTTGATGTTGTAACATAGGCGTAGCCTGACTGTATGCACACTCCCCATTTCCGAAACATTTTCCGCTCTTTCTTCTCACAGTTTTATGCAAACCTATATAAGAAATGTGTTCAAAATGTTTGCGACAGCAAAATCATGTAACTTTACTGTGATGAAGGCAAGTCCCGTTGCCGCTACGTAAGTAAATGTTTGTTATTGTTCTTGCTGTGTATCTGACTCTTTACTTATACTATTTCTGCGCGCTTTGTGAGTTTATCTTTTTCTAGATTTATATATATATATATATATATATATATTATATATATATATATATATATATATATATATATATATATATATATATATATATATATATATATATATATATATATTATATATATATATAATGTCAAAACTTGGGTGCAGACACTTGGAAAACACTGAACAAGGGATATAGTGAATCAGAATAGGAAATGAGGGGCTCGTAGAAATAACACAGAAATAAGAAAGCCTCGAAAGCAAAGGGGAGGTTGTGGTAGGTCATTGAAACAGATAAGAATTTGGAAAGAAAGAAAGAAAGCGGAGAAAAAATGCCCGCCAGGTGGGATCCGAACCCACGACCTCCATCATACCGGTCTGGTGCGATAACCACTACGCTACCGGCGGAGCGATTCCCCCCCCCCCCCGCTTTCTGGGGTATTTATGTCAATGTAATTTTTTCCTGTGCTTGGGGGATGTATCCAGCGCCACTCGCGCCACTCTGACTTCTCGGGGTGAAGGGGACCTTCTTTTTAATCTCCGCGCCGTGACTCGAGTGTATACGACATGTCGAGAGTGGTCAACCTGCGTTGAACTTTCTTAAGCTTCCTATGGCACCAAGACTGTCAGAACAGAGGCCCTCGCTACGCATGTAGCGAAGCAGAATAGGAAATGAGGGGCTCGTAGAAATAACACAGAAAAAAGGGTTGGCAGCCAAGAAAACCTCGGAAAGCAAAGGGGAGGTTGTGGTAGGTCAATGAAACAGATAAAGAATTTGGAAAGAAAGAAAGAAAGTGGGAAAAAATGCCCGCCAGGTGGGATCTGAACCCACGACCTCCAGAATACCGGTCTGGTGCAATAACCACTACGCTACCGGCGGGGCGATTCCCCCCCCGTCCTCCCGCCCCACCGCTTTCTGGGTTATTTATGTCAATGTAATTTTTTCCTGTGCTTGGGGGTGGTAGCCAACTCCACTCTGACTTCTCGGGGTGAAGGGGACCTTCTTTTAGGGGCGGAGCTCCTAAATCCGTGGGTCTGTCCATCGCTTGTGTCTCGTGTTACGTGACCGCCTAGCTCGATGACTCACTCGCAGGTGGCGCTACGTGACCGCCTAGTTCGATGACTCACTCGCAGGTGGCGCTGGTGTGAGTGACGTCATGATGACGTCACTCGCACGTGACTGACACTATAAAAGGCAATCGCTGTTGAAGCGCTTCCTCTTTCGCAACGAGTCACCGGATTCAGGAGGTGGTTGTTGACAAGGCTGCGGAGCGGAGGGCGCGCAGTGCGGCTAGGCGCGCGCTCGCAGGCAGGATCCCGCCGTGCGCGAAAGGGAACCGGCCCACTCGTCGCAGCCAACTCGTCCTAGGAAAACTGGTCATAGGGAAACTGGTCAAATAGGGCATCTCGTTCTAGGTGATCCCGTACTAGGAAAAGTGGTAGCACTGACCTTCTCGTGCTAGGAAAAGTCGTCTCGCGGTTCCATTTTTGGCCGATGTCGAGGAAATGGGGAGAGCAAGTTAGTGTCTTCTAATCTTGTAATTACTCCCAGGCTGATCTCTTCAGAGTTCGGGGGGTCCTCTGCTTTTGTTAGTTTGCAGGCGGTGGTTGAAATGGCTTTTCTATTTTTTAACACATGTTCCTCTGTCCCCTTCTTATTTCACTTCTTGCTGCAAAAAAATAACAGTTTTTTTACTGGGTAAGGGGTTTCTTTTCAGGTTTATTTTTTTCTTCTCCTTCCAAAAAAATATTCGTCACTTTTCCTGTGGAGGGGGGGTCGACTTTTTCTTTCTTTTGCGTTTTCTTTTCTTTCTTTTGTTTTGCTTTTCTTTTTGCGTTATCTTTTGAAGCTTTTTGCCTGCTTGTGTATATTTCTATAAAAAGGGCAAAATATTTGCCTCTTGTTTGTTTGCAGGTGGTGGTTGAAATTAGCTTTGCGGTTTCAGCACAACTTCCGGTTTTTTTTCTTGCTTTTTGTATCCTTCTATAAAATAATCTTCACACAAATTTGTGTGAGGGTGTGTGTGTGTGGGGGGGGGGGGTAAACTTTTAAGTTCAGCCTTGACTTTCGCTCCCATATATAGGTGATATGAAGACCAACAAAACGAAAGTTACCCAGCTTGACAATCATCGTGTGTCAGCAGGCATGAAAATAAAAGATCAAAATACTAAAAAGCGAAAACACCGAACGAAATCGCAATCCCAATGCAGCGCCGTCACTTAAATACCAAAAATTACAAAAAAAAAATGTGTTAGAAAAAACAGAACGGGCAAACTAAATCTAATATAAAAGGCTCACGTAATTAGCTGCACAAAAAAAAAAATAAGATACGCTGTCTGGCTGGCGCGTTCCTCGAAGGCGACAAAGGAAAGGGTGGTGAATTGAAGGAGGAGTGTAAGAATGTTTACGCATAAGATGAGAATTATACAAGCTTTTGTACTCTTTCATTTGAACATGATAGACGAAAAGCGTAAATTGTGACGAGTTGGCCGTGTCCAGTTGCCCTAGGTTACGAGTTTCCATAGTGCGAGATGGCCTATGACGACTTGCCCTATGTGACGAATTCACCTATGACGAGTTGGCTGCGACGAGTTCACTTTTGACGAGTTCTCCTAGACCCGCGCGAAAGAGAGGTCGAAGCATCTCGTCTAGAAAGTCGCGCTTAAACCGCGCGTCGGCAGCTTCGGGCTGAGCTCGCTTGATGCGTTTTGTAGCCGCCTCGCGAGCTCTCACTGCATCGGGGTTTGCCTGCCGATACGAGCGCTTGCTTGCAGCCTCACGAACACTACAACAACAACAAACGAACAAGAACAAAATAAAAGAACAAAATAAAAGTTGATTTGTACAATGTACGCACACAGTCTTACGTGTTTCTTAATGATGTAATGGGCGAACTTTCACGGGAGAGTTACGGTTACCGATGATCTCCCCTTCTCGGGCTTCGCCCCACTTATCATCATTCATTCCGTGGATATGGCGTAATTTTTTTTTAATCCCCGCACCGTGACTCGAGTGTCTATGACATGTCGAGAGTGGTCAACCAGCATTGAACCCTCTTAAGCTTCCTATGGCACACAGACTGCCAGAACAGAGGCCTTCGCTATGCATGTAGCGAATCAGAATAGGAAATGAGGGGCTCGTAGAAATAACACAGAAATAAGGATTGGCAGCCAAGAAAACCTTCGAAAGCAAAGGGGAGGTTGTGGTAGGTCATTGAAACAGATAAAGAATTTGGAAAGAAAGAAAGAAAGCGGAGAAAAAATGCCCGCCAGGTGGGATCCGAACCCACGACCTCCAGAATACCGGTCGGGTGCGATAACCACTACGCTACCGGCGGGGCGATTTCCCCCCCCCCCCCTCTCGCTTTCTGGGGTATTTATGTCAATGTAATTTTTTCCAGTGCTTGGGGGCGGTAGCCAGCGCCACTCCGACTTGTCGGGGTGAAGGGGACCTTCTTTTTAATCCCCGCGCCGTGACTGCAGTGTCTACGACATGTCGAGAGTGGTCAACCAGCTTAAAGGGACACTGAAGTGATTTGTAAACAATGCGGGATTACGAGCGCAAATTGTAGTCCGTAGTCCCTAGGCCCTGTTTCGACCACCCTGAGCGCGTTTACGCAAATTTATTTAGTAGAAAAATCAATTCGAAAATGCTGTCCTCCTCTCTGCACTCTCGCCCATTTTCTTTGGCGTTTTCGTGTGACGTCAGCAGGAGAGGAGTTGGCAATTGGCTGCGCTACTGCACGGCTCGCCGACCTTCCGCGACCGAGTCAGTCGGCCCAACGTTTAGTCCGCCGGCCGCCGACGGGTCATGGCAATTCGCTCGATCAGTTGAAACTAAGCCACAACACGCTTGTGAATGGAAGAATGTGCCTTTCTTTACTTCGTTAGTTCGTACTCTGTATCTAGCTCCAAGTCAAGGTCGCTTCACACAAGCGCTGCACAAGCGCACATGCGACGTTTCGCTGACTGGTATGCCAATAGGAATATATAAGGCCTCTTGAAGGGGTAGAAGAGTCAGCGAAGTCAATATAGGTACTAAGGAAATAAAATCAACTGATATTTTTACCGTACAGCGTAAACTAGGGTGCGGGGAGCACTTTTTTGCGCGTGGCGAACAAGCACAGCGGTGAGCGGCAGGACTACGCATCTGCGAACGCTTTTCCGTCTAAGAAATACAAGTGCTGGACGTGAGGTATTGTGGAAACTCGGGGGACGCCTACTGAACGAGCGCAGTACAACAAATAGTCACCTAAGCTGCTTGAAATACTAAAACTAAATAAAAGTGTAAACTGGTTATACATTATATACCTTATATTTCCACTGTCGGCGGCGCTCTCGCCCGTGGCCGTGTGGTCTGGAGCGCTAGATATGTCATGGCAATTGTTTTGCCGGTCACAAGTTCGAATCCGCGCGGGTACAAGCTTTTTTTTATAAGGCAACTTTTTCGTTTTTCGCCGATGTTTTCTATACTGAGTTCACCTTGTTTTGGGCCGCAACGTTCACTGCTCCACGGACTAGTCCGCAGAACTCGCGCAGCCTGGCTCTGGCGCGCTTAGCGAGTTCTCGTTGGCGTGCTGTTGCCATAAGCACCGACTGCTTGCGGCAGTGGGCACAGGCCAGAAATCAACATTCCCTTGGCCTGGTGCAAACACGCTTTTTACGATACAGGCATGAGTGAGGTAAGCTCCAAATATGGGGGAAAAGCTCATGCATTTGTGCGTCTGCGGGGACGCGGAGGGCGTTCATGCACAGCGTAGGCCTCGGCTAGTGAATGCTACGATTCCAAGTCGTCCAGGGAGGCTTATCTTATGCATTTTACAGCCGACAACATGGCAGAAGCACGTACTACGATTACTGGGATATTGAGAATGCCCATCCAACGACGCCATCGGAATGTCAAACATGTTGTTTTTACAGAACCGAAACCGAAACCGAAACTTGTTTGGTTGCTAACTTTGGGCATCGTCTAATCACGGTGACCCCTCCTCCCAACGTCACAGCTTAGTTGGTGCGGCCGCCGCAAACCGCGCATGGTAGTTTTTCTTCTTCCGCGCTGTGTAAAACAATTACCGATTTGTCACCGGAATAAACGATGGAAAGTGTGCTAATTTGAGCCAGTCTACGCAGTGCAAGCAAAAACGGGAGCTTGATAAATTCACTTCAGTGTCCCTTTAAGCTTCCTATGGCACCAAGACTTCCAGAACAGAGGCCCTCGCTATGCATGTAGCGGATCAGAATAGGAAATGAGGGGCTCGTAGAAATACCACAGAAATAAGGGTTTGCAGCCAAGAAAACCACGGAAAGCAAAGGGGAGGTTGTCGTAGGTCATTGAAACAGATACAAAATTTTGAAAGAAAGAAAGAAAGTGCAGAAAAAATGCCGCCAGTGGGATCCGAACGCACGACCTCCAGAATACCGGTCTGGTGCGATAACCACTACGCTACCGGCGGGGCGATCCCCCCCCCCCCCCCGCTTTGTGGGGTATTTATGTCAATGTAATTTTTTCCTGTGCTTGGGGGTGGTAGCCAGCGCAACTCTGAAAAATATATAATATATATATATATATATATATATATATATATATATAGGTCGAC
Organism: Haemaphysalis longicornis; assembly: GCA_013339765.2. Classification (NCBI taxonomy): domain Eukaryota; kingdom Metazoa; phylum Arthropoda; class Arachnida; order Ixodida; family Ixodidae; genus Haemaphysalis; species Haemaphysalis longicornis. The sequence continues at coordinate 100,601,403 of CM023453.1, read as the reverse complement.
GTCTTTCGTCGACATTTGCACCGAGGGGAGCAAATACCCGGTCATTTTTTCACCGTGATTTCATGATTCACTGATTCAAATGCTCTGCTCAGGGCCAGAAAGAGACCAAATGCATTATAGGTTGTCTTGAATATTCGTTTTTTCATGTGTTCTCTGCAATACGCTATTATCCATGACAAATACAAGCCCTATTTTTCAGAAACAGTACTGTGCCTCACCAAAGCTTTAAATATCTCCTCGAACTAAGCGAGTATAACATTTATAACATGCTGAACAAGTTTAGACAACACAAGTAAAAGAGATATTGGTCTAAAACGTTTGATGTGCGAGCACTTTAGGGCATTGTCGTCGTAGCTCGCTCGCTGGAACCAAGTGGATCCGGCGCACCATCGTAGCCGCTGTTGTAGCGGTGTAACCAAAAGGCTTCGAAAGCAAAGCGCTTTATAAAGTCATAAGCGTTCGAAACTCGTGAACCGGTGGCGCTTGTATGAACTCCCCGTTGTTTCGAGCAAAGAAATTGGTAGGTACATTTGAGGCAAAATATATCTTTTAACCGGCAGCGCCTCAATTCATTTAGTTATGAATACTCGTTGCGTTGGTTTTTACGAGAGTAAGCGAAAAAAGTGGCAGTGCAACGCCGGCACGTGCGGGAGGAAAAGCAATCACAAAAAGCACAGAACTCCCGCTTGAGCAGTTTCAGGCAGGGGGCGCGGCAGCACTGTGAAGGCGGAAAATTTGATTTTCGTTGGGTTGTAGCAGTGATCTGATAGCGGCGGTACAGCCCATTATGGCTAATCAGTGCTCTGCACTTTCCCCAGCTTTCACATTGAGGGGAATGGCTTTAAGTTTTATGTTATTGTTTCTTCCTACTTTGTGAACGGAGCACACTTTTTTTTAAGATCGTCAAAAAATATGCTTGTTTTAACATATGTTTGATAATGCGAACCAAATGGCGAGATATTGTATCAGCTACGTAAGTTATTTCAACCGGTTTTAGAAAAAATAGTCCGAAGGATGCGATGTTTGTTAGTACTGCTAATATTTTCTCCACCGCATGTACAGCAGTAAGTAACCACACCAATAAATTCTACGTTAGTTTTTTGGGAAGGTTATATCTTCAAATTAGTAACAACCCAACAACCGGTCTGTTTACTGCTGCTAGCAAACGTTGAGGCAAATTCCAAATATCGTGAATAAATATTGCTTTATCTTGCTGGGTTTTGTAGCTACTCATTTCACGGCTTTAAAAGCCGCGCAGATACGTTTAAAAGTGTGCAGAAAAATAACAATGAAGGAGTGGATTAGCCCCCTTCTTGAATATAGGAGGGCTTTGGTTCGATTCGTACTTAGAAAGGGGGGCTATTATTTTCAGTTTTTTCAAACACAGAAAAACGTGTGGAGAAAAGTTCAATCGATGGCTGAAGGTACTTTATGTGTAATAGGCAGATACGTAAGAAAACTACCACGCGGCTTAACACATTGCGGGTGTAAAAACCACGACGAATGCCGTATTCCTTGTTGGGTTTATATACATGTGGTTTCTCCTCCCCTTTAGTAACGGTGCAACCTAAATCAGTTTTTTATTTGTAATCAATAGAAACGAAATAATGTTTATGTTTTTCATTCCGGCACTTTAAAAATTATCCTTAATATTACCCGCGCCAAAAAAACTGTGTTACTTCCCTCTGATTTTTGTTCCGATGACTAAAATTCTGAGCAATAAAAATGAAAGTATACAACACTAGCTTCTGACTAGGCCTGTACATCAAAATACAGTTGAATGCACGAAGCTTACCTTGAAAGCCGCCCAAAAAGACGGTGATGAAAACCATGTTCGGTGCAAATGCGCATATCATGGGGTTGATCCAAACAAGAACACTCCCCAAGAACACAATCTGAAACATGCTCAGATATTTTTGCAGTAGGGACACCAGAAGACCTAGAAATATACAAAGTTGCAGGATCACTGAACCAATAGTTTCGTTAACAGCTACATACCGATTTTAAACTTCATGGATTCCTTTGTTTTTTTGATGACTTTGCACCTGCCCATTAGCATTTACATAATTTTACCCTAAACTCAAAGCATCTGCTTGGTACTCTACGCAACTGCAGTGTATGGTTGCGGGTGCCTGAAACAAAAAAAAAAACTCAATCTAGATCAAGCATCGCAGGTTTGTAACCAACTTAAAAGGCTCGTTGTCTTCAGATAATCTGACATTTTGCGCGGAAGGGCCGTAAGAGTAGCGAGAAAGGTATTTTTTACAGAAACGTGTGACTTCGTTTGCATACTTTTCTTGAAGAGTTTCACTTTGAAAAAATATCGCCACCAATACATTCCTCTCAAGCTTACTACAAGTATGAATGATATTTATTTACTCAGACAGGTAAGTTGTGTACTTCGGCAAACGTCGTGGTGGTAAATTTGCAGTTATTTTTTTTCCTACCACAAGCGCTTCTGTGATTTATCGTGCACGTGTTGTAACCGACAAGAAAGAATACGTTGCAGCTGCCTCAAATATAGTTTAAAATAAAGGGCATTCTAAAGAGTTGAGAAATCGTTGTAGGCATTACTGCTCTCCATTATTGCACACTGACGGCCGCTTCATGAATTACTAGTACTGTTGCGTAACATTGCCATTTTGCACACAGGAGGACGCCTACTTGAGGAAACACTATTACAAACACTACGAGGGTTCCAAAGTAATATCTATACAACGTCTCCATTCAGGGTATATGCGTTTTTGACGAAGGCAGTTTTTTAAATGGAACTAAGCGTTTGTAAGTGCCCTGTACATGAGAGCTTTGGAAGTTGAGGTGGTATAAGTTCAGCAAAATTCTATTCGGTAAGGGGCGTACCTTACGCGGCGTGTGAGCTGCAGCTCTCGCTTTTATAAAGTACAGAACAGGTGTGCAGCCATAGACGTATTGCTTCATGGTCTTGTTATTTGTCTCACCTATTAATTTTTTGTTTGTTCGAGCATGAATGCTTCCGCATATTTTACCCTTGTACGTAAAGATTTAATAGGAGGCCGTTGTTAGTGAGTGCTCGAGCTCCGCGCCTTTTTTTCCTTGTCCTAGTTTATTGGCCCTTGTATTTCAGTGGTAAGGATTAGTTTATAACAAACTAGACTTTAACTGTCTTTTAAAACGGCGTCTTTTAAAGCTGCTGCTAAGAGTGACAGTAACAGCAACACTGCCGTTTGCCTCACCAACCTTATTCTTCCGACTCTGCGCATATCGCCTACAATTTAAAAGGAATTCCCCAAATAGGAGTTATGAGCGCGTGGTACTATAGCACCCTAAGTTATGACGGTGGTATTAATTGACGCTCTGACAACCTGTTATTGCATCTTCGCATACAAGAATAAAACGATTCGCATCTGCCTTGGCTCTTCTCTGTAAATCATAAAATATTTTTCATTGCAATAGGCCTAACCACGTTGTGTAGAGTGGCTAAAATGGACGATTTGGTGAGTTTATACATTATGCCTAGTAACAGCGCAGAGAGCACGTTGAAAAATAGAAGAGGACACATCGCTGTGTTCGCGCCTTCCTCTCTTTTCGTTGCGTGTTGTTTGAACTGTTACTGCGCGTGGTGTAGAGTGGTGCATGGCCGAAGCCCTCTATGCTGAAACTGTAAAATACGGGTGAGTGGCCCATTTAGTTTTGTGATGACTTGTACTACGAGAAACAGGAAATTATTACATTCATATTCATTCCGTATATATAGGCACATCCGCAAGCCAAGGTTTTGACAAAATAGCATGAATCTGTACCTGCGCATGAAAACACCATTATCTTCAGATTTGCAGGCCAGAAGGCTTCGGCAGCGGCTTGCACCGAACTCTTTTATGAAGTGGCACATAGAGAACACCTGACGTGACGAGCAGGCTCTGTGTGAACAGCACTGCAGCACCCAAGGCGACCGCGAGAATCCACTTCTTTGTCCACAGCAATGGCGGCGGGCGAAGTGCGACCAGCAGAGAAGCCAGAATTAACATCGGCATTTGGAATTGCATCATTGGACGAAGTGCTGCGAGGCTGTGGTTTCGGCGAAGGCTCTTCAATGCCGAACAGGCGGCCCTTGTAAAAAGAGACAACAGGGTATACGCTGGCCAAAAGGAATCATGGACACAGTTGTCATAGCTATTGATTTCGTCGTAATTAATCAGCGTTTACCCCATAATGAGACCAACATTGCCATCATCTTCACACAGATTGCGCCCCAGAAACTGGCGCCAAAGTCTGGCCAAATCACAACACTATCGTCTACTATTCATAAGGCATCTGACCGAACTGTTGACACTGGACTAGAAGCTATCGCTCAGTTTTGTTGTTTTGGGAGGACAACTGGAAAGAAATACTACGCCGATATACAGGGTACCCAGTCCACGCTCTGTAGAACTACCAGTCTATATGTTTCCGGGGGCTTCTTTCGTAATTGCCACGAGCGCCCCTGTCTTCTGCGCTACCTCATAAAGCCCTGCAACAGACGGCCGCATGGTCACCAATTCTTCGTTAATTGACAACCGGAATGACCCTACCAGTGACACACCCACTGATCACAGAGATAATTCCCCCACACCCGAAATTAGATTTCTAGCTGTCCGTATGTATATCCTAAAAGAATCTTCGTATCTACTAATGGTTTGACCAGTTTGACTTTGCGTTCACAAGGAGTGATGACTGGCCATAAATAGTAAGTAAAGAAAGATAAAGGCAAGCTGTAGTCGCATTGCCTTATTAAAAGCTGCCATTGAACGGTGGAGACAAGTTTCCTTGAAACATTTCAGCAATTCCGTCAGTTGCTTGTGGCTTGCGAAATCGTGTAGTCGTCCGTCCGTTATGCTTACAAAAATACACGCCGTACTAGTTTCTTTCTTCCTGGAGTATGGGTGATCACTGTACTGCCTGCACCAGTTCTCTTCCTTCTACTACTACATGCCATTGCACCCCAGATTACGACGCGGGCCCCGTCTATGGCGCGGCAATGTGACCAATGCGTTGTGTTAAAATGTTACGCGGCAGCACAAAATATTCACCGGAATGCGACAGACAGTGGGATGACCTATTGAGACAGCTGGAACACAGTACTGTCACCTGTTCTCTGAAAAGCGGTGCTGCGAAATCATGTAGACGAAACTCGCCTATTTACATGTAGACACATTTCCGTGTTGGTAAACATCTTGGTTGATTCTCATTTTTTATTATAGAAAAACTGTTGCGATAATAAAGTACAGCTTCTTCACTGTTTTTGTATTGTTAATTACAATTTAAATAACTAGCCAGTGCCACCACGGTGGTACAATCGTCGCATGTGCTAGTTAAATAACGTGTTGTGAAGCAGTTTTGTAGTACCATTACATCAATATTTGAACAAGAAATGAGTCACAGTCTGTCACATTGCAATACAAATTTGCCATCATACACGCTACATTCATGCTAGGAACATAGTGAATATTCTTTGCAGCTAGCGTGCACCGAAGCAGAACAATAAAAACGCGGCCGGTGTATTTACGTAAGATTTAGGTCAAGCTTACAAATATTGCTTGCACTGGCCCAATAACAGCGCAAAACATTAAAAAACACTTGCGCCATGCAACACCGTTGAGGAAAATATCAAAAACTTCGACCTATGGCTTCTTTATTTCCCAAAAAACACAGCTAAGTTTACATTGTCAATATTATTTCGAATATTTCTTAAAGAAAACAAAAATAATTTTGCGCCACTGCTCGCATTTTGGAACACTCCCATAAAAGAAAGCCTACACAAGCCCACAATATCGGGGCAATCAAACAAACGCATAAAATGCTGATTTTAGGTTCTCACGCAGATGGCTTATATTATCGCAAAATGTAACACACGTTCACTGGATATTGTTTAAACAAAAACCTGTTACAATTGTGCACACTGGTTGTTTACGGCTGCGAGAGTTTTAAGGGGCTAAGACGTTTGAAAAAAAAAAAAACATGGAAATGTGCAGCATGCCTGAGCCAGATATTTGAAAGAAAAATGAAGTCCCCTCAAGATCGAATAACCAAAATTCACCAATTTTATGTGGCTTAGATGTTTTTTTGTTTTCACCTTCACGCCCAGAAATATTTGACAATTTAACACAATCTTTCGAAAATGTGACGCAGATAACTCGGGCAGCATGTATCTGTGTGTTGCCTTTGGGCCTGTTTTCACCAGCTATTACGTGTGCACCTATTGCGGCGCTGAATTAAAGTTCTGAGGCTAATCGTTGAATGATAATCGCTGTGTCGCTAAATCGTAAATCTTGCGGACCATTAGTGTTCACTAAGAGAGTTTCATTCGCCATCTATCTGACAACGCAGGGGTTATTACAATTAATATGAGGTAATCTGCTCCTGTTGCTCCTTCTAACAGAACAGACGTCGTTTTCTTGTGATCAAACAGAAAAAAACTGATTGATATGTTGGGATTAAACAGCAAACAGAAATGCTGCTGATTGTAAAGAAAACAATCTAAGTCAACGAGGTTATAACTTCTGCGCGGGAATTTTTGAAGCGCAATCATGGATATCTCTGGAAATCGGACCCAACACATTCGCCCTAAATGTGGTCAGCAAAATAGATCCGGCATAGTGAACTAGTAAATAACTGCACAGTAAACAAGGCATGAAGTTCCACTGGTACCTGAGTGGCTGCTCCCGGTCGACATTGCAACTGTTGTTATGAAAGCACGTGAGCCGTGCTAAAAGAGGCTCAGGCCCAAGCTTGATGTCGTTGCCAAGGTTATTGCCTCTCGTAACATCCCCAGCCAGGCGAGCAGTTTGTAGTCATAAGCTTGGGATGTGCGACTGCTGGCTCGTCGCTCGCTCTCTCACTGTTCATAGATAAAAAAACGTTTCGTTCTCGTATGTACTGTACAATTGAACGCACGCGCACACAAGACACACAGCAAATCCTCTCAGACTCGTCTAAACCACGGGTTAGATCTTGTTCGTGTTACCCGACACGTAGCGCTAAGCGGAGGGACCTCATTCGTGTAGATTGAGGCGTCGGGTATTTGCACCCCGATCCTAAAATATTGTCCATGCACTTACAATTTTATGGATATGACAACGGTTGGAGAATAAGGGAAGCATTCTGTCCGTGATTTTTTCACCAATGCAAAAAAAAAGGACGGGGCGCGTTGCATAGGTTATTAGTGCAAGCGAGGGCAAGAAATTAATGCCGGCAGCGTAGGAGTGCGTGCGCAAAAAATTAGAAGGTTTGTGGCCTCCGTGCTGGAAAGCGCCCAACAAAGTGTGTAAAACTAGTTCTGAGCGGCTTTGTGGCGTCACACTAAACCGCCAATCTTTCGAAGACGTTACACGAGCTTTTGAATTCATCACAAGTGACTTTTACTTTGAAAACGTGTGTGAGAGTGGTCACGAAGTTCACCTCCTGAAAACGCGTTATTAGTAGGGCTGAAAACAGGCGAGATTAAAGAAAACACAAAAACACTCGAGCTGCGTCAACGACTAAAGAGACAAGAGGTGCCAAAAGATGGGGCGGAAGCCTTGGGGACACAAAACAATTTCTCAGGGCACTTCACACTGGTTTCACGATCTCAAGGCGGAAGTCCTGTGATTCTCATCACCTAATGTACTTTCACGGAGTACGTCCGCCTGTTCGCTTTCATTTCTATACGTTTTGGTTAGTATTACTTTAACAGGCTTCTTTACTACTGCACTGCAGCAGCTGTCCTGGTCACGTGCAATCACGTTCATATATCACGCGGCTGGCAGTATCCTACAAGCTTTACGTCCAAGATAAGTGTTTTTTTTTAATTTTAAGTACAGTGAGCTTTACCCCTAATATTAGTCGTTCCTGGTCAATTCCTCAGGGGATTATATGCCATGAAGGAAGAAACAACAGCGATATCAGTTTTAGTTCTAGCTTTGTCTTACTTCGCGTAGTCCTAACGTGGGGTACTTTCTATTCCACCTGCACATAAAGGCCTCACGCTATTGGAAGCGCAAATCCTGCGGAAACCTGCATACAGAAATTTAGATGCTCCAAGATGCTGCGACATTAACATCCGGACCTTGACGAATACTGAAAGATGTGCGGCGAGAGAGCAACGGTGTCGCACGCCCCATGGTCCCGCTCAATCGTATGGGGAAGCGGCACTGGCAACACCCAACGAAGCCTACCACACTGGATACATGGGTGGCCACAGTGGCACTAACATCTCTGCAGGGCTACCTCAACCTGCTGGAGAGAGCAAAGGGAGGAGCAGTTGACACGCCACCGTGGACCTAGGCTTCGACCAATAAATCCCATAGCATTGTATATTCTACCCTCTTCCCTCCTCTTCCCTTTTCTCAATAATGTCTGTTCAGTCAGTCAGTCAGTCAGTCAGTCAGTCAGTCAGTCAGTCAGTCAGTCAGTCAGTCAGTCAGTCAGTCAGTCAGTCAGTCAGTCAGTCAGTCAGTCAGTCAGTCAGTCCGTCGGTCTATGCAAGGAAGCAAAACCAAATTTGCTGCCACTGTGGAAACCCTGGTTCAGATCCCATAGAATCACACGTCTATTTTATTTACTCCTTACACCTGCGGCCAGTTTTACCAGCGGAGCTGTGGTTACTAGCCACTAATTCGCCTTTGCGGGATAAATTACGAAGAAAATGCCAAGCATTCGTGAGCGCGTGCATCGCGGCGATCACCGAGCATTCCGGGCACGCGGAGTGGCTATAACAAAATTCAACTGCAAAAACCTGTCGGAGTGAGAAAATGCCGAGCGCGCGTGAGCACAGGCATCGCGGCGACAGCTGAGAACCACACAGCAGTCATCAAGATCGGAGAGGAAATGTCGCAGCCGATCAAGCTGGGCGACAGGAGCACTACAAGGTTCCGTTCTTTCGCCCATGCTCTTTAACCTGGCCCTCCTCCCACTTCCGGCCATCCTCCACACTATAGAAGGAATAGACCACACTCTCTACGCAGATGGCGTCGCCATATGGACCTCCAAGGTGGGATCGGACGGATGGATGGAAGAGGCCCTCCAACACGCAGCCAACATGGTCAAAGAATACGCACAATCATGTGGCCTCAGCTGCTCTCCCCAAAAATCTGAACTCGTTATGACACCAAGCAGAAAAAAGAGCGAAAGGCCTTCGATAACCCTCACCGTCTACGGCACAGACATCAAACCTACAAATCAAGTGCGGATCCTAGGCTTACTCATTCAAGAAAACGGTAAGGCCGCGGGGGCCAAACTCAAAACGACATCGGAGCAGATCATCCACATGATTCGGCGAGTAACCAATCGTCAAAGGGGACTCAAGGAGGAAGACGCACTTCGGCTGGTAATATCCCGAATAGTATTTTCCGTCCCATACCTCCAACTCCTCAAAAAAGATATCGACCAACTCGATGCAATAATAAGAAAAGCTACCAAACTGGCCCTGGGGATCGCCGTCCACTCCTCCAGCGAAAACCTCCTGGTCATGGCCAAGCACAACACCGTCCGCGAACTAACAGAGGCCCATCTCTCCACCCAACCAATCCGATTCAGCCAGACCCCAGCGGGACGAGCTGTACTAGCCAAAATAGGATAGCAGGTCGCCTACCACCAAGACAAAGGACCCATACCCACTATCTGGACCAAAAGTAAACCAATCCCCCAAAACATGAACTCCGATCGCAACAAAGGTCGCCGAAAGGCCAGAGTGAAAGCCCTGCCTAAGTCCTGGACAAAAACAACCGAGTCCTCTACACAGACGCCTCCCTCCCCATGGGCTCTACATCGGCAACGATAGCCGTCATGACAATTGAGAAGCCCATCTGCTGCGCTGCCCTCGTCACACCCTCCCCCGAAGAGGCCGAGGAAGTAGCCATAGCGATATCTCTTACTCAACCCGGCTACAAGATCATCATCACGGACTCCCAGACAGCATACAGGAACTACAGAAAAGGGTGGGTGTCTATCACAGCGACCCGCATTCTCCGAAAGACTGACCCTCCAAATACCAAAACCGAGCTTATATGGGTCCCAGCGCACACCGAAGTCGAAGGCAATGAGTTCGCCCATCAGCAGGCCCGCGAAGCTACCCTCCGGACCGAGGAAACGGCACAACAACCCATCACTACCTACCGCGAAATACTCCGCCATTACAGGGAGGGTAGGGCACGTTTCCCCCCACCTCACCACTCCCTTACTCGACAAGAACAATGCATCCATCGGCGAATTCATCCCGGGTCCTTTCCACACCCTGTACTTCAATACCAAATTTACCCCATGCGGTACGACAAGGAATGCCCTTTCTGCAAACGACTCGGCACGCTCCGCCACGTAATTGGAGAGTGCAACGTTTCCCTCGCCGTCGTCCCTCCACTCGCTGCCCCCCCCCCCCAACAACGCTTCACTTGAACGATGGGAGACTTTGCTGCTCAGTCCCCGCCCTGGAACACCAGACTCCGACTGATCGTCAGGGGCCTGGAGGCCCGAACAGCATATGGAGCCCGTGAAGAGGGCCCCACTCCCTCTGGCGCCTAACGGCGCCAGCATTGTTAGCTCAATAAACTCTTTTCTCTCTCTCCCTGGCTGGCAAAGTGGCTTTAACAAAAAAAGAACCCTCGAGCACTGTTTAAAAGCGCTACCGAGCTTTTAAAACATTCCAGGGCTAATGCTTAAAGCAGTACTGGACACCAAATTTGGACGCCTAAAAAATGATATAATTGGCTTCATTAGTTTGTACAGATCCCTCAAAGAAATTTTTGCAGGGCTCCGAGGCCGGAATCACATCTAAAATCGATTTTGATTGTCCCTGCCGCGAGCTTCCACAAATCGGCAGCACTAGCGAAATCGCTTTCGCCGTGACGAAACATCGGCCGGCGTGTCTGGTCGGTTCAGGGTGACGTCACATAGTCGTTTTCGGAACCGGAAACAATATCCTGCGCTGCTGTTGTCGGTGGTATCGTTTGACAAGGAGACGTACGGGAGTAGCTGTGTGAGCAATGCTTGTAAACTTTGCGGACTTCGCGTGTTCGACGTCTTTGATCTTCAGTTCGTGGCCGGCGCATGGTGTTCCCCTGCACTAGTGCCGAAAACTGCGCGGTGCGCGTTGCCGAGCTCGCCCAAGTTGTGCTATGGCAAGCTCGCGGAATGCGAAGTATTGCTCGTGGAAGCCTGTCCGACCAAATCGACGACGACGCCAAGATGCATTATTTACCACGCGACGACATGCAGCGCTAAACGTGGACTGAGGTCGTGCGCGGCGGCGGCCGCAAGAACTGTCGCTCAAGCCAGCGGGCTCGGCGTTGCTCGGGTCAGCTTGGGTGTTGTGAACTTCAGGCTTAGTATCGTGACGAATATTTGATCGCCCGTATCTGTGCAACTGCGAATGACCATCCCTTACACAACTTTTCACCACACTATCACCCCCCTTTTCGCATACCTAGCTTTAATTTGGCGATAATTGCCGTTTAAGCGATCGGTGACCAAGACATCTTCCGTGGCCTGTTTTGATTCTAGCGCGCACGTGGCGCCATCTTTCGGCCACTCGCCGCACCGCGGTGCCGGCAGTGCTGGGTCGGAGCGCCGAACCTCTGCTGCCGCTCAGCGTAGGCTTACCATCGCGGCAAATATCTGAACGCCGCTTTTAAATTCAGCGCTGATAACAACCCCTAGCCCAATTTTTCACCATACTAACACCTACTTTCTCGCATGTGGAGCTTCTTTTTCGCGATCAGATTGATTATAAGAGTGGCGACAAGCTGTTGCTATCACGGTCTGCGCCGGTTCGAGCCGCAGTGACATTAAGAAACGGACGACGGCGAAGACATCGCCGGCCTAATCGCCTGGCCAAATAAAGTTGCTCTGTCTGTCGGGTGGCAGCTACTCATCCGAGTCTGACGATTCAGACGACATGTCGACTGCTCGGTCGAGTGCGGACTATGTGCAATCGTAGCAGACGATGCGGCGAACGTCCCTGACGTCACGGGTGCGACCATGACGTCAGACTGGCCCGCTTGCAGGCTGGCCTTCGAACGGCCATTTTACCTCGCGGCGACCGAATTTCAAACTGGTTTCAATAAACGTGCTATAATTAATTCTGTGTTGGCGGCTGACGGCTTTCGGTTCTATTTTCGTAATTACTGGGCCAATAGATACTCTTTACAGCATAAAAACTGAAAGTGAGAAAATTAGTGTCGGTACTCCTTTAAGATGAATAGTCACACTGATTGGGAGACGGTGACCGCGGGCGCCGCATTCTGTAGCATTCATTATGGATAATTGGATACATGGCTACAAGTGTGTCAATCCTTCTCGAGACAGCCTCCAGGCCCCGCCACCGCTGCCTCCAGTCGATGAATAGGAGCGGGTGGAACATTAAAATGCTTAGGATGAGTTTCCACACACCATTCTCCGCGAAGAAGACGACGGACATTTCCATGCATATGAAGAGGTTACTTGCACCGCAACTATGCAAATAAACATTGATACTGAAACTTAACTGTGTCATTTAAGGCTCACCTACGAGAAAACGAACATACGTGTGCGTCCCGCATTTTTTGTTTTCTTCCCATATTTTTAAAAGTTATACGGGAGCCAGAGAATAGCTTAAAACTGCAATTCGTTTTCCTCTAGCATGTATACTTTGCGAAACAAAAATTCGCGAAAGTGTCGACCGCGACGCGCAGTTTCCGGCGGCTACAGTTTTTTTTTCGAAATTTCGGGCTTAGCGCACGGCAAGTTTTCATCGTTATGACTAAAATTTGTTTGAAAACAAAATCTACACCAAAATGACAAACACGCCAGAACAAACTGTCCATTCGGCCGTGAAAAAAAAAAAGTGAATTCGAGATCGACTCTAGATTGCCGTTAACTTTGGAGACCCCTATCTTCATATCTGTAATCGTGACCAACTTGTAAGTGACAGGTAATGTCGACCTTTCCTTCAAAATTGGGGAAAATCAGACGCCTCTAGGGGGTCAAGAATACTGCTGAAAAACATGTTGCATTGTTTTGTTTGTACCGAAGTTGTATCCGGTAGAAATCAGGCGTCCGAGACGCCTCTTCCTGCCATGAGATCAGCTACTGCCGCTGCTTTTCGGGCTTTTGGCTTCGATAAAAAAAAGTATCTGTTCGCATTCTAAGGCAACACCAGGGACTTTTCAACCGTTTACGTCTTTCTAAACAAGAAATTCGCGGTTTTAATTTTTTTTTATTTGCGGCGTATGCCTGCATAAGCGCCAGCACAGCTACGTTCGCGGCGAAAATTCGCAAAAAGTGCCCCTTGTCGGGCGAAACTATTCTTTGAGCAAGAACAAAAAATTAGGGGAAGAAAACAAGGGTTTTTTTGGTGTGGCGACTGCCGCAACTGACCCAGCACCGGGCGGGCGCATCAAAGGCCGTGGAATGATCTCCCAATGGTAACTATAATGACAAAGTCACGGCCTCTCCTCGACAGCCGCATTTCCGCAGGCGACGCTAGTTGAGCGTGCTCTAACTAGTAAATAACAGTCTGCCTTGACCGAGGGTACAGTTACAAAGACTATTAAAAAAACAATACGATAACGAGCTTCTGTGCATGCACAGCCACTATGCCAGCAGTGGCTGTGACGAGCCCATCCGGGGAGATGCCACTAGCGTGTGAACGTATCGTGATGCTCGGTAAAGGGTCGGTTGTAACAAAGAACCTAACATGTCAGCTGTTTAAAATTTGCTTGTGTATTCTTTATGATGAAGCTTTGTGTATGTTTCAGTTACATAGCACAGCAGCAAGGGCGACCTGTATTATGCCCCTTAGAAGAAATTTCGCATGCTGTCTTCGAATGTGCGAACGTCCATGTTGTACCGAAAATGTTATAGGAATTTCACTTTAATTTTATGGTTATGAGCGCGTCTTCTGAGAGGCTTAAATAGAAAAGAAATGGCTTTGGATGTCAGCCACGTCATCCAGCTAATTACCAGGCGTCAGCGTTATTTCACTTTAATCGCGCCAAAACGCTCTCGCCTACGACTTTTCCTGTGAGTTTACTTGTGCTCTCACCGGAACTCTGTTATAACTAAGTTTTACGGCGGGGTTTCGTACATTTTAGGCGTGTCCACGCAAATGTCGGCGTTTTTTTCGATATCGAAATCAATTACAGCTTTTTAAGTGTTCATTATTTAAACAAGTGCTTCATTTACAAACAAGCGCCATTTCTAACACGTGGCCTGCGCGATGTCAGTTATGGCAGTCGCCACACCAAAAAACTCTTCGTTTAATAACCTTCCTTTTCGATTTTGCTAAAACAAAAGTTACACGCAAAAAGCGCGATTTTTGGCGCGTCTTGGCCACCGGCGTAGCTGTGCTATCGCTTCTACAGTAAAACATCGCCAATAAAGAAATTAAATCGCGGATTTCTCTTTTACAAACCATAAAAGTCTGAAAGCACCTGGGGTGGCCTTAGAATTAGAACACACAATTTTTCATCAAAGCGCGAAGCCGGAAAAACAGCGGCAGTAGCGGATCTCTCGGCACGGAGAGGCGTCTCGGACGCGCAATTCATGGCGCAAATAAGGTTCTTTTCAAACGAAGTAATGCAACATGTTTTTCAGCTGTATTGTTGACTCTCTTGAGTGGTCTGTTTTCTCCAATTATAAATGAAATGAAGAGCCGGCGTTTTTATTTTGATTTTTAAAATTACGCTTTTCTAGAAAAGGCACCACAGTCACTTTTTTGTGTATATTTATATTCGTTTTAGACAAGCGATATGTTAAAGATATGTGTATGAATATCTCGGTCCGACATTACCTATCACTTACAAGTTGGTCGCAATTACAGATACGTAGATAGGGGGCGTCAAATTTAGCGGCAATTTAGGCGCCTGGCACAAATTCACAATTTTGCTAATTTTTTTCAGAGCAGAACGCAAAGTTCGTTTTAACCGGTTTGTCATTTTAGAGTTGTTTTCTGGTTTAGAAGAATGTTTAGTCAGCAACAATGAAACATTGCCGTGCGCAAAGGCCCAAGTGTAAAAAAAAGTGACAGCCGCCAGAAATCGCGCATCACCCGCGCCACCTTTTCCGAATTTTTTTCTCGCGAAGTACGCACGCTGGAGGAAAACGAATTGAAGGTCTCTATTTTGCGCATAACTCATAAAATGCAGGGAAAAAAAAAAAAAAAAAAATGCGCGTGTACACGCATGTTCGTTCTCTCAGGCATCACCAACTGCTCCGCTATTCAAGTCGTGCGCATGAGTGAAAGCGTCCCTGCATTTGCTTTGTGCGGAAAACGACAACAGGTGCAACCACAAAGGTTTTTCGTAGAATGGGGCCCCCGGAGCTTTCGCCTTGACAAGTGGATGCACGAACGCTTGTTGCATTTGTCACGGATGTTGGCAGAATAGAGGAGCAACATGTGGGCTGGGAGTGAGCGGGAGTAGAGGGGGGACATGGCAGGGGCGGGAAAAGGTCATTGTCTTTATATTTCCAGTGAAGCGACCATGGAGCGGTAATGTGTACTAAACTAGAATTCGGGTAATGTTAAACCCGCAGCGGAAATGGATTTCTATGTGCCCGATATCGCTAATGAAGCAGGCAATTCATTCACTGCGGCGTAAGAAGACGCTCATGGCGAAAAACAATTGCTAGTTTGAGTCATTAGGTGGACTTTTATTTTGCGTTAGCGTTATTTTTCTCGTTTATGACCTTGTTCCCTCGTGTAAAGAATATATACAGTTTTTTTAACAATGGATCTACAAATATAATCACGAGTAAAAAACTGAAAGCAGGATTAGCTCAGGTAATCTTGGATATGCAAAGCAAAAGCTTGGCTTAGTCTGGTTCAGTCTTGGTTTGGCTTGGTTATCCTTGGATGTAGCTGTACTGCCTACCATGGGTCCTTCGGTCCCGTGCAATGCTCACCGAAGGAGGCCCGGCCTCGCTTTCATTTCCGGCGAACACAGCGTTTCTATTTCACGGCGAACGCGGCGCAAGATGAGTCGCATCGCGTGATACGCCCCAGCGGCGCCTGCGTGGAAGGCTGCGGGTTTAATCGGCTGTCGATCAGCTGAGCCTGAGCGGCCGCTCCGTCGCCGCCGCCGCGACGGGAGCAGCCGCGATGTGAGCAGACCGGCTTAAAATGGGGCCTTGTGTGCAGCGCCGACAGCGGGCCTGGCGAATCACGCGATGCTCTTCGAGGGGGTTGTCGCCGGGGGTGTGTCTCCCGTCAAAACGTTAACTTGCGCATCCTCCGCCGAACCGCTGAACTGAAGTAATGAAGTCTTGCTTTAAAACTGAAAAGCGTTACACTAATGTAAATGCGCGTTGTAGCGCTCGAGCGCTCGTAGCGCCGCTTGGTTAGCCACGATACTGAACGTTGTGGTTGCAACACTGTCGTCTGCATCTCCGCGCAGACCTACTGCGCTGGTTTTTGCTCGGTTATCAGTTTTCCCGCCTGTGCGGAATTCTTTCCCTCGCAGAGCTTGACTGAGCATTTTCACACTCCGACTCAGCGATGTTGCTCAGCAACTCTGTTGCTTTGCGCTAGTTGGTGACAACCACTGAACTAATTGAGCTTAGAGAAGAAGATCTTTAATGGGCGGGCGAGGGGAGCCAGGCTAGTTGTCCTACTTGCTACACCTGATGAGGGTTAAGGGGACATAAAAACACACGGACAAAGAACCATTTGTCAGAAAGTTTATATTTTGTCAATTCCAGCGTTCCGGAGTATCAAGAGCGCTTTTCTGTGCGACATGCTTAGCAATTTGGGCGGACACGAGCAGGTCAAGAGAAAGTTTAGCGGTGGTGCGTTCAAGTTCGTAGCGACGATATGCGCAAAGAATGTGCTTTTGGTCCCCACCAACTGCACAGGTCGGGCACAGGGGGGAGGAAGCCTGTTAAAGTTTAGAAAGTAAATGTTCAGTGTAGGCCACATTGAGCCTGATCGGATGCAGGACAGCTCCATCCGCTTGCACGAACCGCTTGGCATCCAGAAATTGGCATCCTGTATCTATTGTGGGTAGCGTAGCGTAGGTCTTGTCGGTTCAGTCCACAGCGAAGAAAATCGAGCTTAATCTGGCATTGTTTGTTTGCTGCTGCTCCCACGCCCGTGAAGTGATATTTTCTTGGTTTTGTCTGTTAATTCATGTTCGTAGAGAGGCCTTGTTGTTGTCAGGTGACATCGAGCTTAACCCCGGTCCATCCAAGCGTTCACAAGAATGTACCGGCGATACTGAACAAACACAGCTCGATGAGATGTTCACCATGTGGCGACGTGTTAATGACCATACACAAAAAATGGAAAACTGTCAAGGAAATCTCATAGAAACTGTGAATGAGATAAAGAAAAACCAGGGATTGACCGAGGCCAGCCTAAGAGATATTAACAAACGACTCTCGCAGGTCGAATCCGAAGCATCTATCTTTGACGATTTTCAGCAGGAACTGTCGCACATAAGGCAGCTGGCAAATAAACTCGGTAAATAAAACACCAGATTATTTGACGATCAATCCGAACTTGAATATTGACTGCGACTAGAAAATATTTTGCTTTATGGTTTCCAAGATGAACCATTGGAAAAGTGGGGAGATAGAAGATACGGAAAATAAAGTCCTAAATTTAGTTTCTGTAATACTGAATCTACTGGTTGCTACAGACATGATACAAAGGGATCGTAGAATCAGCGTACGTTTTGATGCAAAGGAATGGCCATGGGTTGTAAAATTTTCCTCGTTCAAGTTGAAGGAGATGGCATTGCTCTCAAGAGCAAAACTTGAAAATGAAATAGTAAGCATTAGAGAAGATTATTCTTTTGCAGGTGTCAAGTAAGAAACACATTCGTTCAATCGGGCAAATTGAGCTAGTGAGCATTCAAACTACGGTTCAAAACACTTCACATGACTGACAAATGCTATGGGCACAGCCATAACGATGAGGGTGTATGACATCTTCCTGGCAACGCGCAATCTACCTCAACCTTTAAACCTGAAAATGGAACTGGTTCATCGGACGCTCTCGAGCAAAGATAGCGATCAGTGAGGGGCAGTGGCTTGGCGCATGCGGAAAGGAAACAGCTCTCTAGTTTTTCACGAGTATAAGAAGCGTTGTGCCGAAACGTGATGATCTCAGCTCCGCCATTGATCCATGTGATGCCGATATCGTAATTTTAACAGAAACTTGGTAGTCTTCGAAAGTAAGTTGCACTGAAATTTTCATATTCAACAACATCATTGTAGTGTCAGCTAAACTGGCCGAGGTAGAGCAGTCTCGCGCGGCTCCTGGAGAGCCGTACTGCGCATGCGCGAAGAGCAGTGACGTCGCAAGGCGCACAGGCTGCGCGGCGGAGCCGCCGCCGCCGAGCGCGCCTCGCCGGTTTGCGCATTCTAGAGGAGTGAAGTCATAGCCGCGGCAGACGCACTGGCGCAGGTGCGTGCCCAGCTGTGCGCCTCCGTTGCGCAGTAGCCAAGTTTGACGCTGCGCCGGAGCCGCTTGATAGCGCCTCTCATTTTGTGCGCACGCGCAGAGGTATCAGTGGGGGTCTACATATAGCGGGGCGTTTGCCAGTATGGTATCGCCATGGAGAAGAAGAGCGAAACTGCTGCTCAGCTCGGGTAACCAGTTGAACCTTAGTTCACGCTACGTATATCCTGGCATAGCCGAGCTAAGTCACTGCTAATTTTTATATGCGAAGCAGCTTATGGTCGAGCCTGTTCACTCCGGAGTTGTGTGGGCGCCGTTGTGCGGCGTCCACACCCCCACTGCGCATGTCTGGCCAGGCACCGCTGATGATGATTGTGGCAGGATGGCCCTAGGAATTGGCCAACCAAAGAATCCATCACAAGATAGCTTCGTGGTCAACCACCGTCGTCATTTTCTCGTAGGGGAACCCTGAGTAGTATGCGAGGTCTTCCTCCTCTCCTCTCCGACACTCCTCTGCTCGCCGGCATTCCTCCTCTCTTCTCCGAAGCTCCTCTCCTCTCCGGGATTGCACAACGAATGGCAACACCGGCTGCTCCGCGCGCGATAAGGCGAAGCAGCTTAGGGTTAAAGACGCGACGGTAGCCGCTACATACTACGCTGGGGTGCTCTCCGGCATTCCTCCTCTCTTCTCCGAAGCTCCTCTCCTCTCCGGGGTTGCGCAACGAATGGCAACACCTGCTGCTCCGCGCGCGATAAGGCGAAGCAGCTTAGGGTTAAAGACGCGACGGTAGCCGCTGCATCCTACGCTGGGGGTGCCACTGCAGCTCCGCGGTATAAATGACGCGCGCTTGCGCTCCGCTCCCCTCATTCTTCTCCCGCAACGCCGCGATCGAACTGAAAACTAATGGGAACTTGAGTCGACCCCATGGCTGCTTCGCATACTACTCAGGGTTCCCCTACGGGAAGATGGTGAAATTTTTAATGTTAATCGTCGTGACAGAGGCCATAGGTGTGGCGGAGGTGTTTTGATCGCAGTTGCGGATAAGTTCAGTTCTTTTACTAGTGATTTAGAAATTCTTTGGGTGGAAATATACATGCACTGTAAGAGGCTTGTTTTTGGTGTGTGTTATCGCCCACCGTCAAACACACCCACATTTGTTAATGAACTCCATGACGCTTTTAATAACATTGTCGTAAGCTTTCTTAATCCTATTATTTTAGTTGGCGAACTTCAACGTGTCGCCCTTGATGTTGGGCCAATGCACCGCCACAAAATCATTTTTTCGAGTGAGTGCGAAAGCTTTCTTTGTTTGTGTGCAGATTTCAATCTCTCTCAGCTTGTCACTCAACCAAACCGCATTACACCGGCGACATCAAATGCACTAAACCTTCTACTAGCTACCTCGTGGGAGATATCTCCGGTATCTTATTTAGCCTGATTAAGTGATCATTCACTGCTACATTTCGCTTTAGAGTTCCCCGTACATTCCCGTTCAACCCATCCGAAACAAATTAGCGATTAAAAAGTGGCTGATTTTAATGCCTTGAATAGAGAGAGGGCTTGCTGTTTTTACACGAATATTTATTTTTCGCAGCTTTGTGTTAATGATAACAGGGTTTTTTTTAGAGAGAAGGTTGCCTCTTTACTTGGAAAAAATTGTTGCAGTCAGGACAAGTATTTCAAGCAACCAGGAACAATGATTTATTAATACCCTGAAAAGATAGAAAAAGCGCCTGTTTCACTCATTTAAAATGTCGAACAGTAAAACACGCTAGGATTCATATCGAGGTGTACCTACCAAATATAACGTGGCGCTTAAAGGCGCGAAGCACACGTTCTTTAATAAAGCATTACCCAATATGCTAATAAACAATCCTAAACAATTCTGGAACGTCGTTAATAGAAGCACGAATGTAGCTGTAGCGCTTAAATATCCAGATCATTCAGCAGTCCCTGCTGAGGACTGTGCCAATGTTTTTAATACTGTGCACTGTTCTGTATTCCCTATCTGTAATAATTTTAGCTGTTACCCTGATTATGAGTCTTCATGCATGTCCGATGGAGCCCATTTTTTTATAGTTATGACGTTGAGAGTTTAATTGGAAAAAGTGAAAATTTCCTCATCATGCGGAGTTGATAAAATAACCTCAAAGGTTTTAGCTAATGCCGAAGTCTACTATTCAATTATCTTTACCGAACTTTTTGCGCAGTCACTTGAAGCATCTCGTATCCCCGATGAATGGAAGATCCAGAAGATGTTCCCATTGCACAAGTCTGGGGACAGACATTCTCCGAACAATTATCGACGGAGGTCACTAACCAGCCTGTGCTGTAGGGCAATCGAACATGTCATTAATTGCCATATTATAAAGTTCTTGAACAGTGATTCATTTTTCACTAAGTTCCAACATGGGTTCCGACAATTGTTTTCGTGTGAAATACAGCTAATATCCGTTACGCATGGTCTTCATACTGTTCTTGATCGCGGGTCTATCACAGTCTGCATATTCCTCGATGTTGCTAAAGCGCTTGATACAGACCCTCACAAATTATTGCTTTTCAGATTTTCAAATCTGCACCAGACCCTAACGTACTTGATTCGTTGCACTGTTTTCTGACTAACCGTTATCAATTTGGAAATGTTAATGGCAATTACTCGGCTTTTGCTGCACTTAATTCAGGGGTTTCGCAAGGTCCGGTTTTGTGACCACTGCTGTTTTTAATACACTTAAATGATTAACGAACTTATATTTATTCCTCTTTCAGCTTTTGTGCCGACGATTGTGTGATATACAGGGGAATTCCGAGTGACTCTGACGCTATAGCTCTACAGTGTGATGTTAACCGTGTTTTGCACTGTTTCGAGCTCTGGAAAATGAAACTCAATATTATTAAATGTAAAAGCATGCGGATTTTTCTAAGTAAGACCGAAGCATTTTTTTATTCTAATTAAAATGTTCCCTTGAAGATGTCTCCGTCCTATAAATACCTAGGCCCTGCACATATCATCTACGCTATCAAGGAAAACTCAAATTATGTTGTTAACAAGACACAATCGTACGTTAGGGTATCTCCGGAGAAGCTTTATTTAGGCTTATTCTTCCTTGAAATTGCTTCTCTATAAAACATTAGTGCATGCGAAATTGGAGTATGGGGCCAGCGTTTGGGATCCGAACGCGGCGTCACCCTGTTCAAAGTTAAAAAGCGTTCAGAATCGTGCCTCGCGTTCCATACTGTCAAATCATCACAGCACATCTACTGTTACACCTATGAAAGCAAGCCTATCTTTGCGTCTTCTTGAACATCGCAGGAGCGTTTTATGCTTGTGTCAAAAGATTTATCATTGTAATCCCATCCTCACATGTAAGCCCATCTTACATGTTGTCCCGGATCTACCATCAGCACATAGCTCACGTCCCATCGTGTTGCACAAACCTGTTTCAAGATTCTTTTGTACACAGCACTTGTGAAAGTTGGAATGGCCTTCTTCCGTCCGAGGCTGAAATCGGCAAGGAACAAAGTTTTGATGACAAGCTGTTAGTTGTAATGTTTAATGTGGTTGCTTCGCTGCTTTTGTCGGTATTATTGTGTATACCACTCCCCTTTGTAACTCCCTCGGGCCCTTAGGGAAATAAAAATAAATAAATAAACAAATAAATAAATAAATAAAAATAAATAAATAAATATGCCAGTGACGCGGATCTTCAAAGTGGCTGCGTGTAGAAACACGTGTAAAAAAGCTTCGTCGTACAAATGCTTAATATAGGTGGTCCATATCAAAATGTACTCACACATAATACGAGGATGAAGTCTGCCTGATGTATACAACAACAAAAATAGTAAATAGGAAGCAAGCACATCCACTTTACTCTACCCAACAGACATTGAAAAAGGAACGTTAACATGCTCAGGTTACCTCGAAGCTGCATTGGTTTACCTGCTTTCCAGGTTTGTTCTTTCGAAGCCCTAGTGCACGACTAGAATGGTGGCAGCTGCTTCTCTTTCGCATAACCATACTGTATGGACAAATAAAAGTCCATGCCCCGGGTAGTTCATGAAAAGGATGTTGCAGGTGCTTAAAATAATAGTATGCTTCTTTGAACAGGCGCGGGAGACGGGTGTTTCGCGGGATTTGTAAGCAGATGGCGGGAACCAGGCATAAATACAAAACAAATCAAAAACAGTGAAAAATTAATGTTTCACCTGTAACGCTCCCCAACGGAGTGTTTGATAATCCAGTCATTTTTACAGGCACATAGGCATCTTACCTGTACATTTGAACGCGTACTTGAAAAGGTGTATGAATACTTTTCAATAGCTGCGATTTCGTACCTTAGGGTGTTGGAAGTAGGTATATTTTTTACGAAGAGTTTTACAACCTAGAAGTGTGTTTTCGGCATTGATAAATAAATAATAGGAGCATTACCGATGACTCCTCAAGGCGCAATGTGTTTAGAGTCAACCGCAATTATCTTACATAATTCTAGTAAAACTGGTCTTATTTAAATAGCTGTAAATATAAAACAGAACATGACAGGTCGCTTTGGCGCGTATTTTGGTAGCTTTGAAACGAAAAAATCTGCGTGGTTCTTTTTTTTAGCAGTAAACAGCACGCGAAAGCGGCTAAATACACCGTAAATGAATTCTCCCCAGCTCGAAGCCTCCTCTGAAGTTATGAAACTCTTGTTTAATAACGACCGGGTAGCTAAGTTATTCCCATCAAACGTTGTATTACGATTCGATAAAATCTTCCTGCATGCTATTGCTTGGAAGTAGTTAAATTGCACTTTTATGAAAGCTAACTTCTGTATAGAAGAGATAATAAACGAACATGTGCTTTCGAAAGAAAACAAAAGGTTTAAACCCATAGTAACTAACGAAATACGTTTTTGAGCAATATAATAAAAGCAACCTTCAATACCGAAGTGAAACATATGCACATGCACGTTGAAAGGTAACGAGCGGTTCACATGCGCACAGCTTCATCATCAATAAAAACGAGTGTGCGGTAGAGGAATTTGTCCGGCCCTTTTAGGGCAAACAAACCTGTGTTGAGTGCCACGGGAAAAAAAATGAACAAGTGCCGTAATAGTGAACAATGCGTCAGGCATGCAAACTTTTGCTAGTTCAAGGTCTTTCAGTTTCACCTGGTTGACTGTTTCTACGACACCATTCTGCTCTGTGGCCAAGGTCCTTGACTTGTAAACACCTGATTGATTTGCGGCTATGTGACTGCGTAATTGGTCTAGCGCACGAACGTTTGACATAGCACCAGAGATAGGAAGACAATGCGACTTGATGCCAAAGAATTGACAAGAAAGACACGTCGCCCCGTGGTGACGATCACACTTTGACTCTCAAAGAAACAAGCCCGTTAAGGCAGTACGCTTCGCTTATATAGATTCGTGCAAAATAAAGAGCAACACCACAACAGTCCACAAACTCCGCAGTTTTCTGACGAAGGCTGGCAGCACGGCGCCACGTTCTAAATTTAGCTGTTTCCTTTCACAGGCGGAGCTTAGGCCAGCTTTTTGCGGTCTTTTCAGTCACCATTTTCCTGGACCCTATTTATAAACGCGCTTGTTAACTTCCGCGCATTATTATTTTAGAATTTAGGTCATGGTCGCGAATTTTTAGAACAAACACTTTCGTTGGTCATCTGTGGCTTGACAATATTAGCCTCCATTTTAAAATGGCATTAACAGAAAATAATTAATAATCAAAAATAGAAAGTAGATGCACGTATCAATCCTCCACGTCCGGTGATAATAGGGAGGCTTCAGCAGGAAGTCCTGTCGTACTGAAGCGAATACGCGGAAAAGCAGTCTCCCGGCCGTGAGTCGGGAGAAAGAAAACAGAGAGGAGCGTCTTTCGAATGTGCGACAGCGGAACCTAGCCATCCTGATGTGCTAGCTTGGGGCTATATACCACAGCGCGACACAAGCTCAGACAACGAGACAATTCGGCATGTGACGTTAGCGATTTCCATTCATACGGATTTGAACTAGTTAGTTTAGTAAGTTTGAGAATTGCGGGAAAGCTGAGGTAACTTTCTATAACCGCTATTTATGAGGATCGGATGCTCCATCCGCCTTTGTAATACCTCTTAAAACACAACCGAATTAGTATTCATTAATTTAGACAATGGAGTCCCATTCGGTGCAAGCAGTGCGCAAAAGGTAGCGTCTTTCTAGCGTCCAGATATCTGTATGTGGTCTCAACATTTTGTTTTCCCGCCCTTCAAACCAATCCGTATCTTTGCCGTACGGCGACTTAATTCCGTCGGGTCTATTTTGCCCAGGAGGCGCTGTCGAACAAGTTAATCAAGCCATGCGAAGGAAGCGCGCACTGGAGGCGAAGCTTCGCCAAAACACACCCAAAAACAACCGTCGCTAAAGCGGACGAGCAAGCCGTACCGCCGACGCACCCTCCAGCGAGCAGGCACCTCCGCGCGTGCAACGGTAGGTAAATTAGCCGCGCCATTTACAGTGTGCTCCGTGAGTTAAACCGTCCCTCGCACTCCCCGCCGCTGTCTCCGCCGCATCGGGAGTTTGATGTCCCGCACGGCGCAAAAGAAGTTTTAACAGCGACCCTTTTTAGCCATCCCTTGATTCCTGCGTTTGACAAAATTTACTATAAAAGTACAAAGAAAAGAAATCACCGGCACCGGCAGGAGTCTAACCTTATTCTGGTTGATCAACGGAATTAGATTCAGTCGTCTTGCCCACGCAGCTACGACCGGGAGTTAGTACCTGAGAGTCAAGCGACTTACTCGATGGGCTGTGAGGGTGGGGGGAGAAATCACGCCACCTGCGCGACACAGAATACGTGATAGGGTGTACGTTGCTCCTACATGCGCCTAGTCGAAGTGTGCAAGCTTCGTTTGTTCGTTCTGTTTGTAACATTTGCTTCTTCTTCGCACTTATAGCATCAAAAATGGAGTAGAGGTCGTTGCGGCACTGAAGAAGCAAATCGGCTGCAATAAGGAACTTAAACCATCGTGATGGTCGTGAACGTAGCGCACAGCTTCGCTCCCTTAAAGTCTTACGTGTTAGTGCAAGCTTACTTCATTTTTTTATTGGCCAGTATATACTTTATAGGTCGAAAGCAGTCCTTTTGGCCTTTACTGCTGATTACGTCGGTTCAGGGGTTGAGGGCTGCTACTCGCCGAGGGAACCGGTGTCTACATAGCGTGGCAGTGGTGCCACTACAGTGTTAAATATGCTTTTTTACTACCTGTACATTCGCTCCTTCTGAGCGCACTGTGATGAAGTGCCGATAGCTTTCGAAGGTAGGAGGGGGGAGGGGGGTCGTCGGGTCAGAAAACACGCGTTTATTGCACCGCTCATCCGTACTGTCTGCGCCGAACTGAATGAATCGACACCTACACACTGGCAGGGATGGCCATGACAAGCAACACGGGGGTGTCGGAGCTGGAGCTCGATTGCTGTCGTTGTTGTTCCTTTTGAATTCCGCATATCTCCTTGTACAATTGGCCAGGATGGCGAGCTTTAGGGGCTTGCCTGCTTTAAAGAACTACGATTCGGTAGAAAAAACATTGAATGTAGATAAAGCGCACAACCAGATTTTTGAGCTAGTCGAAGAAAAGGTCGCCTTAGGATAGAAGTTCAAAAAACCAACGCCTTTTTTTACCGCACAAAAACAAATTCGGAAAGAGTAATTAACAATTAGGCACGCCTAACTGTCAGTTTCTCTTCCCGAGACCACGTTTCTGAGACCACAAGAGCGTGGTCTCATAAAAGGCAAATGTGGACGGCTGTGACCACATCCGTGAGAGCGAACTGCAGCGATACGACTTCAAACGAAAAGAAGGCCGGCGCTGAAAGTGAATGCCTCAGTCGGTGACTAGGCTCGGGCAAGTACCTTCTTATTCATGAAAAAGCGTGGCAAGGCAGGAAAAAATGTTCCATTTTTGCATGTTCACCACTAAAAGCAAAATTCAGAATTTTTAGCATGACAACGCGTATATCGCTTCTGAAACCCCACAGGAGATAAACCCGAGGTTCTTAGCGTGTTTCAGGGTTGTAACGACCCAACGCCCGAAGATAAATAAATTAAAACCGTTGTAATTTTTGGGGGAAATAATTTAACAAATACGAAATTTAATGTTATGGGAGTGAAACTGGCCTAACCCCAGCTCCTCATTAGAAAAATGAGTAGCTGAGGAACCCCAAGTTGATGTTAAGTGTATTCGGGTACAAAATTTTTTTTAAAAGTCTTTGTTAGTCAATTAAAAATTTATTGCCCGTATTTAGGAACAGTCGTTTTCTGTATTAGCGGTAAAAATTGGCCTCCACTCGCCCAAACCGGCAAACCAAAGGGGGGCGGGGTTTTGATACTTAAAAAAGGCTTTACACTGGAAGCTTTCCAGGGGAGTGATGAAAAAAAATTTAGCTTTATAGAGAAATTCGCGGGAACAGTAAATTGCAGGGGTCCCGTATGTGGGGCTAAGACGAATTTACTGCAACCAAAAAACAGGGCAATGGGTCGTCCTGCTGTGTGTGGTCCGGGTATCTCTGAAAAATGAAGGGGCAACTTAGGTTTCTTAGGGACTCCGACCTAGACCTGATGGGGATAACCGACAAAGATTACCCTAGTCAAGAAATTTTTGCCGAGAAAAAACCACCCTTTTTAGGGAACAAACCAAATTCGGAAATTTACAATAGCAGCCAAACGCGGGGCTAACCACTTTGGAAAAAGAGCGGGATAGGATTTTTTGACGGTTTCCCCCAAAAATCCGGGGAGCACGCGCTGACAAGAGAGGGGGAAAGGCCCTTTCAGCGTGGCTGGTTTTTTTTTTCCCCCAAAAAGCGTGGGCAGGCAGAAAAGGGTTTCCAGGGATTTAAAAAACTTTCCCAAAAATTTTCATAAAAGAAATTTTGCAGGTTTTTTAAACCCGAGCAACTGTTTTTGAGGGGCTTATTTTCTCCATTAAAGGAACGACATAAACTTTTGGTTTCAAAATAACTGTTACGTGAAAGAAAGGGGTAAGTGGAAAGGTTGTTCTAATTATGAACAGTTCAGGGAGATTTGGAAAACAAGTTTCCAGAAGGTACCCGTTAAAAACCCATTTTACAAAGGTTAATGCATTTTTGATGGGGCCTAGGTGAGAAAGCTTCCTCCGTTTATTGCCTTAACCTGTTAGACCCGTCAGGTTTTCTTCCCGTACTTGCCTGTGATAGACTTTAATCCCGTCAAATATCGGGGATGACTCAAAGATATTTGTAAAAAATCCACTTCCCACTACCGAACCCCAGTTCCTAAAGCACACAGAATTTCCCAGCAAAATGGAAATTCCAACCCACCATCCATTAAAAGATTTGGTGCAACCCTCAAACAGCCCCCAAACTGTGACCAATGGTCACTTAATCCCCAAACAGTTCCCCGTAACAAAATGCATTGAACAATTAAAACGGAACAGGCGTGAAAAATGAGCAGGACTTTTAAAACTGAAAACCCTCGGCAACGATTCTCTATTCGGTACACCCGAAATAAGAACAACCTGCGAAAACACCCAACATGTTGGAAAGCTTCGAATGCGACGTGTCCTGCCGCCAGGTTTTATCGGCGAAAAGAAAGCTGAAAACTCGAATTTTTCAAAAATCCAAATTTGCCAATTTAACCTGCCCCAAAATATCCCGGGTTAACAATGGCTCATTTTGCCAAAAACTTGTTTCTAAAAGCGCTGTTTCTACGCTTCCTTTCAATACCAAACTTCATTGTCACGGCAACTGTGTACCTTCATCTTGTTCCCGCGCAGTAAAAGATCGAGAAAAACCACGGAGTAAAAATTAAAAACCCGCCAAACAAGGAACCGGATCATTCCCTTTCCAGCCCCTGCCTGGGCCCCCTTTTTTACAAATTCAGGTGCCCGGCAAAATGAACTAAAAACCAATCCGAAAGGGGAGATTTTTGAACCTTTCAACTGAAAATTCAACACATTAGGGGGTAAAGAACAAGGGCCAATTTTTCGTTCTTGTGGTAAGCCACACTGCTGCCACGATGCACAAATTCTCGAGGGTTGGTGTGTTAACAACTGGTTCCGCGACACCATCTGAGATGGCGCGTATTGTTGTCAGTTGTGTAATAATTCACTTCAATAAAATTGGAGCGCGGTACCCAGGGCGGCTTCATGGTGAGTTTGTTTCCCCCATATTCAGGACCGCGGAACAAATTTATGGGAGGACTGGGATACCCCCCCCCCCCATTCTTCGAGTTAGGGGACGTCAGCGATGCCTTGGCACCCTTTTTCGTTTTTCCAAATTGTTCCGCCGGGCCCAAGGGAAGCCCGGTGAGCTTTTGCTTATGCCGGCCCCCCAAGGAAGGGGTTTTCACGTGGGAACCCAAAAAGAGCTTTCCCCTGAGACCGCGGAAGCTGACAAGGCAGCGGTCCAGAACCCCCCCCTGGCAAGCCCTGAAACCCCAACGACTGGCCTTTACCCTGGGGTCTTCTCCCCCACCGCCCCCAGTAGAAGCATCAGTTTCGTGGCTAGATATTTCCGATGAGTCATTGCCGAATTTGCTTTGGCGTCCGAAAGGGCACCCCTTTTTCGACCACCGGGATGATCGTCGAACACTTTCCAAGTACTTGGCGGAACCAGGAAAAATGATGGAACGAGAGGTTGACTTCGCCGGGCAAAAATAGCCAGTTTCGAGAACAAACCCTCAAGGCTGGTTTCCCCAAATTTGGAACAGTGAAAGCAGAGAAACCCACAACCCGGTACCCCCGGGTTAAGGGGGTTTCCCCCCCAAAATCTATAGTTGCGATGAAAAACTCAACCCAACCGGACCTGCCGCTATTCCCCCTCACCCCGATTCGTGAAACTGGATAACTGCGGGCAAAAGGCAAGGTCCCCCCCCGGGCCCGATGTTCTTTGCACGCCGGGGAATTAAACATTTTCGGAGCTCCGTCCCCCCCCACAAGGTAATGGCCCCTTTTGCGCTACGTGAAAGCTTCACGTTTTTGACCACCTTAAAACAAAGCCGAGGTTTTTTACCGACTGCGGTGCTAATCGGACCTCCCCGCAAATATCGTTTTCTCACAGGTCACGTGAAAATAATTAGGGAAGGTACTTTTAAGCCTTTTTCCATAAAGGAAAATCTACCCCATCATCCATTCGATTTTTAACCCAGAAACCCTGTGCCCCTGTTTAAACACTATCCCAACACAACCCCCCAAACGTGTATGTAACGGAAGGGGACCTCCCTTTTACTGATCTTCAACCCATGGATCCTAAATTTCGGCACAGACTACATTCCTGCACACTCTTTCCGAAACTCCCGCCCCGAACCCACCGTTTAATAGGGAACGACAAGCCCACATTCCCCTCAAAAACCCAAACGCCAATTTGCCCAAATTTACATACTGACTGCTCTGGCCAGGTTTTCTACCTGTTTCTGGGCCCTCCCAATACCCGAAAAACCCAGGCCCCGTGCATCTGGGATTCTCGGTGCTTGAAGACGGCGGGTCTTCGCCGCAACGGATAAATACGTCAGAAGATCTTTCTTCGGTTTTGCATTTTTCCCCTGCCTTGGCCTCTTCCACAAATTTCCCATTACTATCGTTTAAAAATTCCAAGGGAAAAATTTAAAAAAATCATCTGGATCAACCCCATTGCAGGAAAAAGGCGAGCCAAAAATTGTTTCCTACACACACTTGCTACTTGCACATTTGTGTGCTTATTTCAACTTTAAAAAAAACATTTTGCGCTGAGTTTTTTGGGGCCATTGTAAAATGCGGGCTTTTTCAAGGCCAGGTCTTACCCCCCCAAAACCCCAAAAGGCAGGTTTCCGATAGCCCCACCCGCGGCAACCACCCATTGTTTAAATTTCCTGGGTTTCCGGAAAAACTTCAAAGGTTCAAAGCCCCAAAACATTTATTTCCGTAAACTGGCGTCCCGAAGAAAAGCCACCCCCGCTTCAGTGAAGGAGGGGTTTTTTTCGCCGCAAACACCAAAGAGGTAAAATTTCAGGCGAAAATAAAAGAGGGGTGCCCCCACACGGGCCCAGCCTCACCCCTTTTAACGTCCGTTAAAAATGGGAATATTCGAAACTTCAAATTTCATTGAATTTTTGTTTCGTTGACGAAGAATTTTTATTGTTCAAAATTTCGCCCCAAAACAAAAAAAAAAAAATTCAGAGCGTGTCTTTGGGGTTTTTATTTCAGGGACTCCGATGAAGATTCTGGGGGTAAATTTTCGGGATGATACAATTTTTCCCGAAAACCCCGAAAGCAGTTTGCGGGGAAAAATTTGGGCGACAAGGCCCTGCGCGCCCCAAAACAAGAGCCCGGGCACCCGCCCCCTGCCAACAGCAAGTGCGGCCTCGCTCCCCGGCACTCTTTCCCAAAAGGGCCGGGGCTTTTTTTTTTCTGCTCGCGAAAAGTTGCGCCCCCCCCCGCGCTGCCCGCCGGCCCCCCACCCGGCGGCGCCGGGGCCTCAACATGGCGTCGGCCCACCCGAAGGGGCGCGGGGCTCGGCGACCGCTTCAAACCCCTCTTTAAAAGGGGCCAAGGGAGACCAAATTTGCGTGCTAAAGGAGCTGAAATGCATCAAAAACGGTACATAAAAATATCCGGCCCTAGTGAATCGTCCATAAAATATTTGCCGGGGTGCTGCCTAACCACTCCCAGCCAACCGGCTTCTCGTTATGAAGGCAGGCCCTCCCTGGCGCGCGTCGTGCTCATTTTCGCCGGGGTACCTTCCCCCCGGGGCGCGAAACTCCGCCCAAAACGCAACCACGGCGAATGGTGAAAAAGACCACTTCACCGGCGGCCTGTAGCAGCTTGGGCCAAGTGAAGACGAGCCGAAGTTTACGTGCTCCAGAAAGGACTGCTTTGGACAGGGGGGTTAAAAAAAAGCAAAAAAATCTTTCTTCAGGGAAAAATAGGAAAAAAGTAAAAAAAACTTTTTTCAGGCTAAATTTTTGGTCTTGTTTTCATACAATTTCGGTAACGAAATTTTTCCATCCCGCGGATATACATCAAGATTTTACTGTATCACCCGGAAGTGACGGGCCGGGCATCCACTCTAGGCTAATGAGCGGTGTTTTCGGATCGGGTAAAGGGGTGACACAGGAGGTTTACGCTCCCCAAAGGACAGTTAACCCTCCTGTTTTTTGGATCGCCTTAACCTTTGAAAATGAATTCCTTTTTCTTTGTGTGAGTTTGCAAAAATTATTTTTGTGTTCAGAGGTGAAAACAAATTTTCAAAAAAAATAAGTATTGTTTCGAAAAATACCCGAAAAATATTCATTCATTCGAATTTGTTTTTTTTATTAATTCCTTAAAATTCAAAAATTGATTTCCCAACCCCCCTGTTAAAATGTTAAAATAGCCACTTTTGTGTGGCTTATTTTCACGAATAAAATAAAATTACTTTCGCACAGCACAAGACTTAAAAGCTCCCCTGTTTTACTGCAAGTCATAAATTGGTCGTAAATTATGCTGCGGAAGAAAATACAAATTGAGCCTATACGTGCCCTAAACAAGAGTATTTGGTGCCTAGAAACTCCTAAATGGCACTTTTCAGTGCTTATTATAGGCGCCTAAAACCCTACTTTTTCGTGCCTAAAGTTTCGGTCTCTAATGATAAGTGAGTAGAAGTTTAAAACCAACTGGAACGCGAAGAAATAAACGTGTGTGCTTTAGTCGAAACTGACCTCCGAGACCTAGAAACCCCACCTGTCATTGACAATTATGTTTGGGAAGGATGCAACAGGGTCCAAAGGAAATAAAGAAAGGGGGAGGCAATGGAATGCTTATTAAACAAGGGACCGACTGTCAGAGAGAGCATGGAAAGCTGTAAAGAGCATTTGTAAGTTAGAGGCGCCATAGAGAGCAACAATACGTTGTTAGGAGGTGTGTATCTGTGCACCGGAAGCAGAGCCAGGGATATGCGTTAAACCTAACGCATATGTTGCAAAGCGAAGTGGTACAATAGCGTATTCCGGGAATGTCATACGCAGACGGCATTATTCATTTTAGCTGATAAACACACCGATATGCAACGGCTCAGAAATATTAAAGGTCAGGCAGCCGCCAAACCTGAATAAATTTTAGCTCCGGAAAATTCGGGAATAATAGTTTCCAATGACACCAGCGCTGCGCAGTATCCATACAGCATGGAAAATTACCCATAGTCAAGGAATATGAACATTGGGGAGTGTTGATAAACAAAGAGGATAACTACTCAGAGCTTACGAGGAGCAACTTAAGGGTAAGAGAAAGCGAAACGCAGCTATAAAGCATAGGGCTCTGTAGGGGTAGAACAAATATAACGTTGTGAAAGAACTGTGGAAAGGAGTATTCATACTGGTCTCACATTTGCGAATGTAGTACTCTGCATAAAGTCAGGACGATCTAGCAGGCCTTGAAGTAAACCACAGACGGGTAGGCCGTTTGACCTTAGCAGCGATTTGAAAAACAACTAACCAACCAGTGCAGGGAGATATGGGCTGTGCGTCGTTTGAAGTTGGGCAATGTAATTTATTACAGAAACGTGTAGACAAATATTAACCGTTGTGATAACGTCATGATTGTGAAATAAATACAATCTCTGTAGGCTTTGTTTAGATTTATTCAGCTACATTACTGGCTATGATCCATCTATTTTTTTTAGAATGTCCTGGACATTTACATACTTATGCCATTTGTCGCAGACTCCAGGACACACAATATATAGTCTTTCGGGCAGACTGGGTCCCGGGACACGTAGGCGGGATCGGCAGCAAGACAGCTTACGCGTGCGAGAGCGAGCACTTTGAACTGCGCTATAACCCGGCGTTATCCGTCCCATTCGCACAATACGACCCCGACCCCACAAAAGCCAAGGCTGCAGCCAGGCACGTGTCCAAGCAGTTGTTGCGTAATTTGGTTCCACCAGACCCCGCTCCCCTGCCCTTCGGATTGCCTAGGGACGCACGAGTGCTTCGGCACAAGGCACGGGTTGGTGCTGCGCGCTAACCGATGATGCGTTGGCCAAGGGGCGTTCCTACGAGCCAAAACGTCACCAGCATCCCGTCCAGGATCAGCAACCTGTGGCCGCAATTGCCTACACATTCTGTTCGACAGGAGCCACGCCCACTGTACACTACATGTTGTGGGAGTGTCCCGGCCTGCAAACGCTCTGTTCAAAGAGTCTCCCGGGCGGCGTCCAGTGGCTTGTGGAATGGACAACGCCGCTGCAGTCCGCCACTACACGGCAGACGCTCCTTTCTCTGTAGGAGTTCGTGCGCTGCTCAGGCGCTGACCGCCAAAAATAACCTTTAAACTCCTCCCTCCCTACATTCCTTTATTCCCCAAGCCTACCGACGTGTCTACTTTCTGTAATATAGTTTTTTATATTATGTTATATGCTCCTGCTTTTGCAATGAACATCTAACCAGTGTAGTAGAATTGAATACGCTTCGGATAGTTTAAATTGGAGTTGTCACCGCCTTAGTTCCACAAGCTCGTTATCTACAAAGCCAGGGGTCTAAAAACAACTTAATTTATACCTGTAATGTCCGCTCGGAGTTTGTGCAAAGCACCATACTTTCAATGCTGGTGGTGTCTAGCAGCTATGGCATTGCGAAGCGTGTAAAATAAAATTAAATATGCCATATGTTCAAGTATCAGACGGCGTGTCTTGCATTCTTGCCTCCCTGCAGAACACGTGATTCATCATGCATGTGTAAGATACACGCCAAGAGAATCCGAAAAAAAATTGTCTGTACAAGGCCAGCGACAGGTGCTGCAAATACGTATTCAGTTTATCCTGCAGCTCCTATTTTAAATACTATTTTTTTCCGACATAATATGTTATTGTGCCCATCCCTTTCACTAGATTTTGCCATCGCAAATGTACACTTTTTTTCTGTTAAGGTAAAAAAATAATAGCAATCCCCACACTGGCACCGAACGCGCTCACATTTCCAAATCGTCAGCATGGTGTTTATATCATCGAAGGAATGGCGCAAAAATAACTCGCCGAACACGATGTAATCGGCTCGAAAATAAAAACCGGCGCATGCGCCTTTCAGCATTTTGTAGAACCCTTCAGCCTACATGCTTTGCGGGACACAGTGACGCCTTTACGCCGGATAAAAGTGGGCGTACCACGCTCAGTTACTAAGCGGGAGCCGTTACAATTGAGAAGTTTCATTTATCTACCTACATATTCATCACAGCTCCCTTCTCCACCTCCCTTCTCCCATAGGTGGTTCTCAGAAGAGACCTCTTTCACCTTCTCCTCCCCAGTCTTTCTGCTTATGGCTTTGCTTTTCATGCCGTCGTAGGGGCGGAACCCAGTGTTAGCAATTCGCACTTCATAAATGAACGGATGAAGGTATGAAACATTATGGGAAGAACGATTACCAGCAGCCGACATTTTTTTCCTACAGGCAGGACACACACAGGGACTAAGCGCCTGAAAGATCAAGAGCGATGGCTGTCAGCGCTGACATTCAACCTAAGTTGGGTTTCTAATTACGTTAAAATAAATCACACAAGAATTAAAACAAATTCACCATCTTCACGTAGGGGAACCCTGAGTGGTATGCGAACAGCCATGGGGTCGACTGAAGTTCCCATTAGCTTTCAGTTCGATCGCCGCTTTGCGGGAGGAGAATGAGGGGAGCGGAGTGCGCGCGCGCGTCATTTATACTACGGAGCTACAATGGCGAAGCCCAGCGGAGTGTGCAGCGGCTACCGCCGCGTCTCTAACCCTAAGCTGCTTCGCATTATCGCGCGTGGAGCCGCAGTTGTTGCCATTCGTTGCACAATCCTGGAGAGGAGAGGACCTTCGGAGAGGAGAGGAGGAATGCCTCGCATACTACTC
Organism: Haemaphysalis longicornis; assembly: GCA_013339765.2. Classification (NCBI taxonomy): domain Eukaryota; kingdom Metazoa; phylum Arthropoda; class Arachnida; order Ixodida; family Ixodidae; genus Haemaphysalis; species Haemaphysalis longicornis. The sequence goes on along the minus strand of CM023453.1, from coordinate 100,566,200 downwards.
ATGGTTCCCCTACGGGAAGATGACGACGGTGGTTGAACGCGAAGATATCTCGTGATGGATTCTTTGGTTGGCCAATTCTAGCGGCATCCTGCCACAACCATCAGCGGTGTCTGGTCAGGCATGCGCAGTGGGGGTGTGGACGCCGCACAACGACGCCCACACAACGGCGGAGGGAACAGGCTCGACCATAATCTGCTTCGCATCTACAGTGGATCTCCGTCGCATGTGAAATTTTTTTTTTTTTTGCTTTTAGTTTTTCGAAAGTCAAACGGTGGCCGGGTCCGCTTATTCACTACTTTAAGAATAATCTTCGGGCCAGTTTCGTCAAGTTTTTGCGGGGAGCGGTTTTTTTCAAAAAAAAAAAAATTACCGGGTTTTAACGGCAAAGAAAAGTTAAGCAGCGCCTTTAACTTATCACATTTTTGGCACAGTTTTTTCCCCGGTTTGTTCTTTCAACATTCTTGGCGTTCGCCCCGCATTCGGATCGGCGCTTAAACCTCCGCCAGGGCATTGTTATGCATGCTCTAGTGACAGTGAAAGATGTTACACTTATCGTACCATTTTTTGTTTCAAGTTGCTGGTAGAAATTGATTTTTTTACGACTAATATCAACGAACACAATTATTCAGCCTTCCAAGAAAGAAGTTCCCTTCTCTCTTTATTAATTTCCCATCACGTTTTCAAAAAAAAAATTTTGAATTCCCGTAGCAATTTCTACGTCCACTGCAAGACGCTAACAATGCTAACTCACAAAACTATCTGTTAAATCGAATCAGCGGAGCTGCAGATATAACTCGCTGAACATATCTTTATTGGGTGGGGCAAAAAGCAGCATGTTACATTTAAAATCGATATTTTGCTGCAAACTTTCAACTTTAACAAAAAAACACAAGAAGGGGTGGGGGATTAGGAGGCCGTTGTGTAGGAACATTATCACAAAGAGAGTCGAATGGGCAAGTTCTCAACTTGAGGCGAAAAAAATTCCCCCGCATTTCCCCGAGGGGGAGATGTGAAAGGTGCGAATGCCACGGTTGTCGGCCCGCTTGCGGCGCTTTGCGCTCGGGCCCCCGCAGCCCACCGCCTCGACCGCCATTCTCTTCCATCTCTTCCATCGGGGTTTGTAGTATCACGTGTACACCACGCAGTTATCAAGCCGCTATAACAGGCCGCTGAGGGGTCGACCAACGCACACGCCGCTGACGACGTAGTTTTTGAAATGCGTTAAGATATAAGGGCGCGTACTAACACTGATATCACCGTCCGTGCGTTCCGTGGCTTGTTCGGTAGAGCGTCGGCGCTGCGGCAGCAAAGTCCTCTCGGATCGGAAACCTGGCGCCGGATGCTGTTTCATTTTTTAAATATAGAGAGAGCACTGCGGACGAGGCCGCCGCCGCCGGCCGCCGGCGGTGGATGGTTTGGGGTACGCTTAGTAAAGTGGCCATTCGCACTTTAAAAGCGGAAAAAGAAAGCGGAAAAGTGGCAAACTGCCCATGTTGCGAGGATTTCAGAAGGAGTTAAATATCCCCCAGGTATTTCAAAATAGGTCGGAAACCGCTCCCACCACGGAGGCCTCATTGCCCGGTTAGCGTCAGAACGTCAGCGCGTTACACCTAACCACTCAATCCATCATTGCACTGATAGAAGACTTGGGCAGATCTTTTAACGGACGCCCAGATACAGCAGCTCACGGTTTGATGATATTCAGTAACGTTTGCGTTCACTTACGTGACTGCTGATCTTTCTTTTCGAGATACTGGATTGCATTCACCGTTGTGTACGTAGCGCATTGAGCGTAACAGCGCCGCGTCAGATGGCTCCAGTATTTGCAGGGGTCGGAACAGAACTAATGTAGTGGGGGCTGCTGGAAACTTCACTGGTGCGGCTTATCGAAATGGGTTGAGTGGCGTTCTCATTCTTATCGTGGTCTGTTTATAACAAACGTTCGGGGTGTCGTGCTTTGCTGTCTCCTAGCGCTCTTCGAAAGAAAACGACAGCGCATCCGACCGGATGGCAAGAGTGGACAAACACTTGCCATTCTTATCTCTGAGCGTCTGTTCTTTTCTTTAGAAATTGATTGATTGATTGCAGGGTTAACGCGCCGACGCAACGCAGACGATGACGCGCGACGTAGTGGAGGGCTCCGGATAAATTTTGACTACCTGGGGATCTTCACCGTGCGCCGAAATCTCGTACACAAGGGCGTTTTTGCTTTTCGCCTCCATCAGAAAAGCGACCGCCGCGGCCGGGAATCGAACCCGCGACCTCGTGCACAGCAGCGCAACGCCTTAGCCACTGAGCCACCGCGACGGGTTTTTCTTTTAGAAATTAAGCACAAACCAGCCAGAATTTTAACTCTCCCAGCTTGCTCTATTTTTCATACATGTTGGGGTTTTGCGCTCCAGGCTACACCTGGGTTATCAGTCACGGCGTAGTAAATGTCTTCGCCTTAATTTTGAACACCTGGGCATACCTAACGTCAACCGAAATCTTGACAAATGGGCGTTTACGCTGTCGAACTTTATCTGAAAAAGTCACCGTGGCCAGGTCTAGCGTCCTTGGGCTCCCCAGCACAAGACCCCTGGGCCATCGCCGAGGGCTCGTACTCCCCTTTTACTATGGTTTTTCTGAAGACGGCGGGAATTTTCAACACGTCAGTGTTGCGGTCGTTGTATGGGGGAGTATTTTGCAGTTCGGAAAGTTTACAACCGATCCACAAATTTAGCACAGCTCGTACGCTTCGCAGAGAAAATATCCATTTGGAGGGGAGCACATAACGATTACGAAGAAGTTCCACAAATGTCTTAAGGACTTAATTTCAAAAGAAGCCACCACGCCTTAGTTAAGGGGAAATAAAAACCTGGGGTACTAACGATGAACTCCGGTTTTAATAAGATTACTCCAATGTCATTCATTTTTGTAGGAATCAATGACAATTCAACCAACCGTTTCTGTATATTGCTCTTGGTCGTCGCTGGTGCGGAAGCAGTGGCTGTGCTGTCCTTTTGACCTACAGGAAGTGAGGAGGACCATCTAACGAATACCAAGTAACGCTGCGTCGCTCAAACGAGGGATCCTGAATAGTTCAAGATAAACCAACCAAGAGGGGTTATGAATACAATGGCAAAGAGAAAAATCCTTCAGGGAAGCTTGGACTCACGCGCAAGACTTGACTGGCGAAGCTGTTTTCGGTAGTCATTTGCAGACACAAAGTTGAGTTTCAGTATCCTTGTGGTGCCGTTCGTGACTTCGGCGGCATGGCATTTTAATGAACTTATGTTCAGCAAGGCCAGAGTGAGCTGGTACTTTTGACCGATGTTTTCGTATGCCACTCCGCAAGCGCTACTTATCATCGCTATCAGATGCTTTGCACACCGAGCCTCCCCTATCCAGACCACGTACTCGGCCGTGCGAACTATCCGCGGCCGGGCCGTGTGGAGTCACTGATCGTATACAGCAGTTTTGATATTCAAGTCGCGACTTTTCTACGACAGAGAAGGCGTGAGCATGACAAAACGAGGACTAACGAGCAAGAGGCGTACTCTAATGACACAACTTTCTCTTTCCGAGCAAGTGTTGCCCCGATACGGCGCACCGTGGAGTTCTTTTGTGGCCAATGTTGACCAATCTGCCCAAGTGGGTATGCTTGGCTTGCCGAGCGTGCGCTCGAGGCAAGCGGCGAACGCTGCAGTTTTGTGTTGCCAATATTGGTGAATCTCTCCGCGTGGGTATGCTTAGCTTGGCGAACGTAGGCTCGAGGCACGCGTGCACGAGTGCTCCGCCTTTTCTTGGTATTTTAAGCCTCGGACAGCATACAAAAACGATTTGCTCAGCAGCTTCGCTGTAATAGCTGCGAATGTTGGTTTGAGCTGCATAGGTCACCCGTTTAAGTTGCGCAAGACCACGAACGAATGGCCGGGGGCACGGCGCTCCCCAAAAAACCCAAAACAAATTGGGGGTCCCCCTTTATACCGGAAAAAAAACCTTTAAAGAAAGAGGGGGCCACGTTTAAAAAAACCAAATGATACCTCCAATCGGTTAAATGCTTTCCAAAATATATTTAAGTATTCGTTTTCTTTTATTTTTAGGGGAACGTGCTTCATTGTCTTTAGAAAAATTCCCCCACCCCCCCGAAGGGAATCGTGAGGAAATAAGTTTTTTTGGCAATCCAATTTATTTAATGAGGAGATGGGGTTTTTACTAACCATTTTTTTCCCCGTGTTTGTCGTTTACGACGGCCACGATCCTGCCTTGGGTGGTAAAGTGCACAGTCAAAGGGTCTTTGGAAGCTCCTAGATGGGCACTCGAAGGGAAACAGAAGCACCCCGTACCCTCCCCACATTCCCCCCCAAACCGGGGGGTCCCGGGGACCCCGCGATCAGCCCCTCCCGCCCGGCGGCTTTTCCACTTGCCCTATCCGCCCGACCCCCGGGTTTTAGGGGAGGGAGGAGCGCGCGGTGCACTTTGCATGGGAGAGGGGGTTTTAAACGGGGAAACATGCTAGGGACCCCAGGTGCCTGAATGGCCGACTAAGAAATGTTCGCATTTAAAAAAAATTTCCCAACAGAGTGAAATTGAAAACCTTTAATCCCATTTTGAACTTACTTGGGTTTGGGAGAAAAGCGACACAGTTGGAAGTGAAATTTACGGGGTGCAAAAGCCAAGCTGGACCGGGGCATATGGCCATTAAAGGGGCCCGTTAAAGCTTGAGTTTGGGTGGTTGGGGGCTGGTTGGTGGCTTTCTTTCTTTTCTTGAATTCTCTTATTTTTTCCGGTTTTTTTGATAGTGAAGATTTTTTTTTTGGGGGAATTTTTGTTGAATTAAGCTTTTGAAAACTCAAAGCTTTTTTTCTTGGAATTGTTATTTTCTGTTATTTTTTAGCACAAAACTGCCTTTCCCGAGAGTGTGCCAAAAAAGGGGGGGGGGAGGGGGCGTCATTGTCAGGCTTTTTTTTTTCCTGAGCCCTTTTTCCATCCCCCGAAACTCTATGCCATTTCTGACATGTTGTCGCTAAACTTTAACTTTCAACTTTAACTTCTCGAACAGCGCAGGGGGGGGCAAAGAAAACAGAAAAAGGATTTGCAAGGGGGTTTTACCGGCGCGTACCAGGGTTTGCGCCTTTCCGCCCCCTCGGAAAAACGCCCCAGGCCGGGATCGAACCTATCCACGGGTAGCAAAGCAAACCCCCAAAACCCCGCAATCACCGTGGCGGAAAGCCAGTAATCAAATTCCCACATGGGGCAATCGGCTGGTGGGTATAAAAAAACCACACCAAAACAAAAAAACCAGTCGGGCACCCCAAAATGAAACTGACGTAAGTTTTTTCCCGGGGCGGTGGCCGCCTTTCGTGGAGGCAAAAGCAAAAACGCCCGTGTCTCGAGATTTTGGCGCGCGTTGACCCCCGAGGGAAAAATTAATCCGGGCCCTCCCCTGGACGCCTCATGCCGCGTTCGTCGGGTTTCCCTCAACAATCATTAATAACAGAATAAGAGAAAAAGTGGCCAGAAACTGGGACGTCTGAAACCATTCAAGTTATTTATTTCAAAGGGGTGCAGGCATGTTGAGTGTCTTCCCCTTTTTTTGTGGTGCCGTTGGATAAAAAAGGCCTCTGCCGTAACTCAAAGCAGGTGTGTTGCCTTTTTTTATCGTTTGCGAAACGGGTTTATTAACCCGCATTGGGGCAAGTTTTTGGGGGAAATCAAGGCACTCTTTTACAGAAATCACATCCATGTCCGTGGGGAATCAAGTAGCGCGTTAAAGGGGGTCTTATTTTGTAGGGGTGGTCCCCCTCCCTCCTTTCCCTTTCAACGGTGTACTTCCCCTATACGACAACAAAGTTTAAATAAAAGAGGTATACCGGGCGTTACGCCCCCTGTAAATTTGGGGCTTCTTCAAGGATCCAAAAGTCAACGGTCCAAAAGGGAAAAGGGCCAATATCACGTGGCCGAGTCAAAAGGGCAACGATAAAAACCAAATTTTGGGTCCATACCCTCTCCCCCAAAAAAGAACATTTTTTTTTGTGTTCTCCATTTGTAAGTTTCCCCTTAGCCATTTTTAATACGTTAACCCTTTCAGCTCAATTAATAAAAATGGCTGGATACCATAAAATCTCGTAGTAATATTTGGTCGTTTAAAGGAGTGGGGACACGAGATTTCAAAGCTGAGATAACTATGTAAAATGCTTTCTTTTATCAGGAGACATCTCCCAGCAAGGTTCAGCAGTAGCCGTTCAGTATAACATCTTAAATTAATCTTAAAGGGACCCAGAAAAGCCTTTTGTAAAAGTTACAAAATACCCGTCTTGTCGCGTAGCACCAACATAGCGATGTAATGCCGTTGGAAATATTGATCTACATTCAGTATTAGCTGCGGCAGAAGCAATTAAATGTACCTCTCCCCCCTTGCCCATTGATTCCTCCTCCCTCTCTGCTTCTTTCAAAGCAGCTGGAAACAGTGAGAATAGCCATGTGACATCGCGACGCTCGACTTCCGTTCTGCGCTAGCTAAATTCCTGCTCCTAGGCACGCGTCCATCGCTGCGGACCCACCTTTGCCCCGGGATTGAACAGGAAGGAGGAAGAGCAGCCGGAAGCCAATGGCAGTGACGTTACCGGCGGCCGACGATCGGACGAATCAGGGGGCGCCTCGCCGTTGCGTCAGCCGCGACCGCCGTTGCGTCAGCCGCGATCCGCTCGCTGCGGCGTCGCGCTCATCGCTAAGAAAGGCAATCTTTGAAAATTGTTTGCAAATTATCCGCACAACGTATGGGGGCTCACGTTTGGCTCAAAAATCCCCCGTTATGTGTTCTACCACCTGAATGCATTTGATTTCCACCTTCACAAAGCTTTTCTGGGTCCCTTTAAAGCCCCGAGTGGGCCACTATGACATCATCTGCTACTTGCCCCAAACTGCCGACGTCGGTGCTCCCGTGACGTAGCCGACGCGCTGGCTGCGGTTGGCGCGCGCTGCTACACCGTGTGCACACGTCATGGTTTTTGGGACCGACGTCGTGCTTCTCGGGCGCGCGGAGATTGTGAAGACCTCGGCTGGCCTGGGCGAGCGCGTGCGGTCGCTCGCGCGCACGTCTAGACCCGCAGCGGTGCGACAAGAATGGTGACGTCAAGCGCTATTTCCTGTCATGGCGGCCACTCGTAGTTCGTTTTGTGAAACCCAAACCGACACGAATAAACGACGCCGTGAATGATTGTTAGGCGGCTGTCGACAGTCTAATGTGGGCTAATTGGAACCAATAGCCGCGAAAAAAAAAACGTAACACGAAAATTTTGTGTCAGTACTCCTTTGAGTTATGCGCGTCTACATTGCGAATAAATGCTGCTTGTTCTGGTTACTGACTGTTCTGGCTATTTTTATGATTCCGTACTATACGACTACTACATGCTTATTGGCGAAAAGTAGACAGACTGTTTTCCAGATAGCGCGGTTATATTGCTAATAACGGCTCCTGGTGACGGTTACCGACCGCTTGAGTGACATATTTTGGACTTTTAGAATTTAGGATCGGTGTTCCAGCCTACGCATCCTATGACATATACTATAACAATTCTATAGAAATGCACTTCAGCATCTTAGGTGTAGCCTTCCTTTTTAGTATCTCAGTACTCTTTATCGTCAGTACTTTCTTGCGTAACTTGGACCAGTCCTGGGTTCTCGTGTGTTCTGTTTTTTTTAATCGTGACTAGTCATTGGGGCTCCTCTAAAAGGTTGCCGAATGCTGTAGTCCCCAAACCGAAAAACATATCTTCCAGATACCCTCATTACTGTTGTCTTGTTCCTTGGCACACCGCCTTATTATCACTGCTTGCTCAAGCGGAAATATCGTACTCACTTGGGCACCGCTCCTTCAAAAGACTTGCAGCATATCACTCCTGAAGAACACAAAGGCAGGTAAGTAGCTTCGCCGAGAACATGAAGCGTGATCACGCAAGCCAGAACAGCAGTGCGGCGCGGCTACAGATACCAAGAGGAGGAAGGTGCGAAGCCTCAGGACACCGGGAATGTACGTACATATGCATCATTGGGCACCTGCTCGGCAGTTGCAGCTGCGCAGCTTGCCCTTGAGTCAGTCGTGGGGCTGGGGTTAGGCAGGAAGCATACAAGGTTCAAACGAGAAAAACCTTCCGTTAGTCAGTCCAAAGCGAGTGTAAAACTGCGGTAATGGATGCATAGATTGCATGTGACACTATATATGTACAAATTTTTAGTCGCAAATTCATTACCTGGTGATTGATTTTACTGGTCAAATTTTTTACACATATTATCGTAGAAAAAATGCCACATCTTATTCTCAGTTTTATGTTCCGACTTGTTTTATTTACTATCCAATACATAACGTTCACATGAGTAGTCAGAATAAATTCTAAGAATGCTATTTAAAATTGCCTTATGCAGTAAACGAACGATCAAACAAAACAAATGTGTTGCCTGGGTGGGGGGTATATCTCTGTGTAGGGTAATATTTATTCAAACACATGTAATCACTGAGAGGTCAAGCCAGGCACACAATATGACTTTTAAAGCCGCTGTACCTGATGACGCACTTTTGCTCTACACCTCTCTAATGGGAAAGCAGCGGCTACGTGTATTTAGAAGCGTTTGGTTTAGTCATAGTTCAGCTTAGTTTAGATCAGCCTTGTCTTACATTTTTTACTCTAAACAATGGGCCACGAAACAGAAATTCAACAAGTAACTTTACAATTTAGGTGAAATCATAATCAGGTAGTTCTGTATACTCACTCAGATGTTCTTGGTGGTGGTTAAAGTATGGACCACGTTCCAAAGACTCCAGCAGTGCTTTTTTACGGGTACGTTTCTGGCCTTACATCGGTTATTCGGGTCGTTCAGACACAGCCGCAAAGAGAATGATCGGGATCGGTGGGCAAACAACAAAGTTATTAAATATTTACTTCTACAAATGCAAGCAAATGCGGCACTGCCTACGTCACACCTGAAGCATACAGATATCATGACGCAACTGGGGAACCCTACACAGCCTACAGCAGCCTGAGGATGCAATACTTTGTGTCGTCGTATCGACCAAACGAGCATGAATATTGCTTTAGGTCGTACTGTTTTCCTTGAAGGAAGCACAAGACGTAACCGCAGATAGCGACAAGGGCAGACACTGCTACCCGCTTCGAGCGCATGTGTGCCCTTCCAATCCATGTTACGAGGAGCGGCTTCGTATTCTTTCAGCCAAAGAATTTCTAAGTAAGAATTTCTAGTAAGATAGTACTAGAGTGGAAACTGCGCCGGGGAATCCCTATCGACATGGGGGGTCATGAACTCATGGGAAGACCACAGCTGATGGCTTGGCTTGGCATGTCTGTCGGATTCCTAAACGTCTTCTTGGGTTTGTTTTCTTCACTATGTCTATGTCTACGAGGTAACAGCTTCAGCCAAAATGGCCGAACCTCGCTTCGCTTGGTAACTCCAAATTCTTCCCATTAGTTCATGTTAGGACCACTGTGCTTCATTAAAAGCAAGTTTGAGGATTAGTGCCGGCGAACTACCATCAGTAAATGTCTTACATAAGTACAAGCCCACAATGTAGACACGCTAGTTTGTGCGAAGGAGAGTGCGCTTCTCGGTTAATTTTTTTTTAGAAGAATATAGATTAATAGCGCCCGGATATCTTGACTGAGCGGGTAAATTTTCGCTGCGAAAGTTGTAGACGCCCGTGCGTTAGGAAAACACGAACGAAAACACGGCGAAGGTTAAGTGTTCGTTTTCATTTGTACGCGCAAAAAACCTTTATGAGCATTTCAAACCATTTATTGATATAAATATTTCCAGAATTAGACTATTTCATGAGTTTCTCCCCATATTTAACGATATTTTTAGCAGGGAGCTACAAAATTAGCAGGGAGCCACAGTAGACCTGATCTGACTACGGCACACGCTATGCTGGCGCCAAATAAGGCTGCCGACAACGAGGTTTGAGGGCATATGATCCGGGCGGATGCCCGTCATGTTTCCTACCACGTGGCCAGATCCGCCAGCGACAGACTAGTCTTGTACAATGAAATCACCACACATTACTTCCCGCCTACCGTAGCTAGCCTTCCTCCCATACCCAAGTCATCCATTCAGAAGAACACGCATGGCGTCTTCTCCAGAAAAGACCTTCCCTAATCGCGGAATGCTCTGCCTTATCTACTCTTCACCAAACCCTTCCCGGAATGCGGGCATGCGGTGTCTCGCCGCCGTACCTCACATCATTTGGGGATGCCTTTAGACCCCTATCGCAGAATTTTCACTGGGGAGCTGTGGTAGAAGGTGCCGCGTAGCTAAGATGTTGAGGTATAAACCGGCTTGGTCAACAGAGCTACTGAAGTCGTCACACCCAGAAGCTGGGGTCACTTTAGTCTCTTAGTCCAAACAACTCTAAAAAAACTGTTTCTCGCTTTCTTTCACCGCACACTCAGAGGTATTCTCTGTGGGTACCTCTTGTAGACACGTGCCGTCACTCTCAGTGAACACACAAGCGCAGCAGGGTGCCTATTGGAGCAGGGTGGCGAGTTGGGCGAGTTGGTGTACTTGCATCTTGGGGAACAGCGCGAACTAACAGGGACACAATAAGAAAGAAGAGGACAGGACTAGCGCTGTAATAGGACAGGACCAGCGCTAGTCCTGTCCTCTTCTTTCTTATTGTGTCCCTGTTAGTTCGCGCTGTTCCCCAAGATGCCTATTGGAGCTCCTTTGGCAAGGGGTGAGTTGGCAAACTAACCCATTTGGCTCCTGGTCTCGAGAGCCAGGTTCAAATGCAGCGCAAAACCAAATGTGTTTTATTTGTTTGTTTGTTTCTGTACAGCGGCAACCATTTTGGTACCATTTATGATGAGGCCCCGAAGGCGACAATGAGGACGACGTCACTTTTGGCATTTCACGCTGCATCAAAGGACTTGCCCTAAAAAAGTTGGAATTTGCCAAACCATCAGTGGGGCCGGAGACTGAAGGCAGAGATCCTAGGAAGGACTGAATAGAAGCAAGGGCCAGGGTTGAAATTTTCAAAAGTAGACCACCCACGAGGGATAAAACCGAAAACTTCTGCCTAACAAGGAAATTAAGAAGCCCACGATAGGGCCCATTAGAAAAGTACGGTAAAGGCTGTTGTCCAGCTGAGCAAAAAATTATTTCAGGCTGCCGCTGCCGCATTTTGGGATTTTGGCGATTTTAATAACTTGTGCTCGACAAGCAACACTCTCAGAAGTATGCACTGCCTCTTGGAGAAAAAAAAAACGCTGCCGCCTTCAAGTTGGGGTTTTGCGGTCCTTCCATAACTTCCACTAATCTGAGCCAGTGATGTTCCGTACTGGAGAGAATCATTCCGATTTCTAGGTTCAGCAGTTTCTTTTTTTAGATGCAGAGCATCTGATTCACTCGCCTTGTCCCTCCGGCGTCGTCGTCGTTGTCGTCGTTGGCGTTGTCCACCCCTCCCCCATTCTCCTCGCCGCGCCAGCTGCGCTCTCCGCCGCTCACCCCCTCTTCTCTCCGATAGCGAACACTCTCTCGCGAGGGGCATTGGATTGGATTCGATTGAATTGGCTTGGCTTGGCTTGGATTGCATTGTATTAGGATTGGATTGGATTAAAGTGGATTGTGTTGGATTGTGTTGCGTCATAGCCGCGGCAGACGCGCTGGGGCCCGGCGCATGTGCAGTACTCTCTCGTCCGCGTTTTCCTCTCCTTCGGGCGCGCTGCGTATATAACCGGTGTGCCGTTCTCCGGCGAAGCAACATCCACGCTTGGCTCAAACACCTAGAGTCCACGCCGCTTTACAAGTACGCCTACGTCGTCATCGACTGGGACCGGCTTACGCAGTCCCCTCAACGTTATGTGCGCTATAAAACGCGGTCCCTTCGCCGCTCCGCCTATGCGTCGCATCTACACAGGGGTTCCCGCGAGGGGAGGTGGGAGTTTTCTTTTATAATTTTCCCCCCGCAGATGTATCTATATTTACCTGTAATTTTCCCTGCATACTCTTTTTTTGCAGCCGATAAATCTTTACGTGGATGCCCGTTTGGTTTTGCCCGAAACCGAACAGGCATCCACGTTTTGGCTAACGCTTGTTCGTTAGCCAGTGGTACCTATGTCGACTTTGCATACCCTCCTAGACGTAGGCATGGTTCAAAGAATCAGAGTATCACCGTGAACTAAAATACACTGAATCTTCCGCTCAGCAGCATTTGACTACGCATTTCACGGTTTGTACCAAAAACCATGCTTAGCTTGCATGCTAAAGTTTGTTATAACTACAAGTATAAAAAATAACAAGGCGCTCTTGCGTAACTGTAATTTTGCGCAGCGCCGTCACTGCTGGCGCAATCTCATATTGACAGAACGCAGACTAAGGCGCACCCGAAATAATTTTTGTTCTGATGTGGAGGATTACTTGCCAACAGGCTTGAGCTCTTTAGCTGCTGCCGCTACACGCTTTAATAACTCTTTCTAATGGCGCATTTTGCCTGTATTCTCCCTCCTGTCTTATGAACTGGATTGGGAGCCGTCTTTGATGCTTGAGGTTTGCGAGAACACGACTGCGGATATTTCAACATAAATCTGTCGAAGTGTTAGATGAACGTTTAACAGTAGAGCTGTTTAGCTTGGGATTGGCCCGATGGCAGATAAAAAAATACCACGAAAAAATACGCACTCGGTGCCACCTGGTGAGGAGGGAGTGCACGAAAGCGCGCGTGTCAGCTAACTGCAGAGGCTTGGAGCGGCAAAGGGTATGCTGTAGACTCCCGGCCTATACCTTCCAGAAGGGCTCAACTCTAGTCGGGCGCAGCTTTTAGAAGCGTCGGGATGTAGCCTCGAGAGGCAGCCTCGCAGCCGGGCTCAAATCTACTCGAGGAACTCACGGCATACAAGAAGGTGCTTCGGGGACACACACCGCCTCGCGATTCCATGCCGAGTACATAGTTTAGACTCCCGCAAAACATAGATCGGCCGCAGAAGTATGTAACTCTCGAGGAAGAAGGAGCGTAGCTTGCGCGCCATCCCGGCGCTGCTCGAGAAGATATTGCAAAATCACGCTAAACTTGGCCTCACCCATCAACACTTAGCCTATACTACCAAAAGCATCAGAAAACCTATAGCGCTTTGGAAAGCCTGGCCATCCGAGAAAACTTAAGAAAAACGAGAAGAAGATATGTTGACCGCCAGCTCTGCCGTTTCTGCAGCCTGACATTGCTAGTGCTAGCTGCGCCAGCATTTTTAAAAGATAAAAAAGCACTGAATGATGCGAGGTCAGTTTTAATAATACTATTTTTCCTTTTTACTCCACGGCTACTAAATTTTCTGCATCTAGCAAAGTTCGCCGTATTCTCTTTTGGGTAAAACAACTACAGAAAATTCACCGACACAGGGAAAATTCACCGCACGGACGACCACTGGCCTCAGCATCTACGCAATCCTGGCAGTGGATCCACCCAGCTCTTCCGGTCACTTTTTTTCACCACCGCGGGTATCTACTTTGTCGCAGTGAGGTTACAAGTCCTGGAGTTCGCTGTTTTATCTGGCACCTTACTGGGCACTAAGCCTGCACCCATGTGCAAGGCTGGACGCTGCAAGGATGTTTTTCACAGCATTTGTTTGGCAGTTAGGAAACAGAATACCGAAGCTGGCATTTCTGTCTTTTGTATCTTGTGCAGAATAATCTCTCTTAAAAAATTTACTCCACAGATGAAGAAACAGTTTGTCCTGTATTGACACCCCTGACACGAATTTTGATTCTCCACAGGAAAGAAATTTCACCCTCTCCTTCAAAATAGGGCGTTTGCCGTTGGCAGAAATTGTGTATTTAATGAACGGAGGTGCCTAGGCCGGAGAAACGGAGTACATTTACAAATACTTGGGCTGACAATTGCCGCAACTAAGACGCCAGGTGGGCGTGTAATGCGACTCTTTTTGCTTCAGGTTCTCTTAATATATACACACTGACAGTAAGAAGGGCTGAAACGGTGTCGTGCGGCAATGAACAAAATACCAAACCGGAAGAGAAACAAATTCTAGGAAGAGTTGCCATGAGAGAACCTTGAGTCATGGACAAGTAAAATGTGAATGCTAAAATAGGATCCAGAACACGTAAAATTGAAAAATACTGTTCGTTTATAGAGTGTTGTTTGAAAATACACATTTCCCAATTTTGGTTTCGCAACTAACCCACGCGTCATTGTTACTTTCATGGAAAACAATCACGCTATTTGTGTTCTGGTTAATATTTTCATGTTCGTGGTTCATTTGTCCATGACTGTACGTAGTATTGCTAAAAGCTGAAGTTGGTTTTGATACCATGGCCTCAGGGTTAAGTTTCGTGAGCACAGTTTACGCGGACATGCACGTGTCGCGCTATTCTTCTGGGCAAACGCCCGCCGTTCCACTTCTTACTGCCGCGCTACAGCACCGGCGTCCGCTCCTCTAGGATGGCCCCGGGCGACACTGCTGCGTTCGGGATAGCGTTCGGCATTGTGTCGCTGAGGTATGATTTGCACACAGTACGAGTTTGTGTCAACAGGCATACCAAGCGCTCACGTGCTGGAAGCGAGGACACACTGAGGCTCCTATGTGGTTTATCCTTTGGTGCATTGCACTGGCGTCAGTTGTAGGAGGCGAAGGTGGCGCGAGCTTCCGAGGAGAACGAATCTCTGTTGGTCGGGAAAGGAGAAGAGCAGAAGGTGTAGCGTCAATGGAGTTTGGCTAGTTACAGCTGACGCATGACGATGACACCCACCCTCAATTCTTCGCAATATGCTTCTCTCTTTGAGATCGTTGTGCCCTCACGCGAGAACAATGGGACAAGTCATCGAACGGCTGCCACACAGGGCAGTAGCTACTGTGCGGAGTAGGTGTGCCGCAATGAAATCCCCAACGTAAATCAAGCATCGCGTCACTTTCCTTGTTTCGGCGTTGCTTTTTGTTTTCTTTCTCATAACACGTGTTTCACTTATGCCTTAATGTTTGCTGTTAAAGCTTAAACGTAACCACGACACACACAGCGACATCTCCTACTCGTCCCAGAATTTAGCTCAAGACGGAGCTCGCACGCCTGCAGTTCTACTTTTACATTATCAGTCGCCCACAGTGCAACCGGCAGACGTGAGAAACCCACCAAGTGATGCCTTCTGTTGTTTTTCCAGAGACCACTTCGGAAGAAGAAAAACTTGGCTACGTTGTCGTTTCTGTTTTCACCACATAAAAAATAAAACCTAATGGGCACAAAAGATTGTTCCCAATTTTAGTCTTTTCTTGCTTTATTCTTGATTAGAAAAAAGAATAAAGTTATTCTTACTGACAAGGTCACATGGATTTCATTCGTGTTCAGTTGGGCTACAGTGGCAGAAAATGTTTCATTTGGGTAAAAGTACCTTGCAAAAAACCGCAGCTTCGCTTCCTTCAAAATGAAAATTCACACGTTGTAAAATTTCTTGCCCTTTCAGTCTGTGAAGCCAAGCTGAGCGAGGTCCAATGAGTGCGCGAGAGAAAACACGTTTTTTTAAATTTGCAAATGAGCATACTTCAAAGAAATCAGGATAAATAAATTGGCAAGGATATAGTGTTTCTAGTGTACAAACATAGGGCGGCCTATTACCCTACTGTAGTAGTCTATGTATATATAGAAGACGGGCATGTGATAATATCTATAACTTCAACATGAACAACGTTAATAAAAAGTAAATGGCACCGAGCGTACTGTCAAATAGGGGCTAATCGCGAATTCTCACATAACTTGTTTTGCGAAAAGTTTGATAGACCAAGACTTACAACCACATTTTCGCCGTAGACGGCGTGTATTGACAGCAGACAGGAACCCCGTAACGTTCAAGGCATCACTGCGAAAAAGCTATTAATGGCTAGTAAATGAACCCCGACGGAATTATGGATTCATTGTAGCGGCCACTTCCTTTGCAGATTGGTTCGACAGAACAAGATTTGAAGCCATTTTTCAATAACCATACTTCCTCCGAAGACGACCACGTATTGAGACTGGCAGACGGGAGTTCTGAAACGTTCTACACGTCAGAGGGAACTATTAAAAGAGTAACTCAAACTTCGCGTAACGATTGCGTTGCCTTTTCGGTGAATTGCAGTATACTTCCGTTCAAGTACACACAATAAATTGGGAGCTAAAGGGCATTTTACGGAGTTACTAAACGCTGCTCACTTTAGCGTTTAGCTACTAAACGATAAATGTGTAATCGGTATTTGGAATCAGTATTTGTAAATGTGTAATCTGCCAGTATTTTTGTCACGAGGTATGTGCGGGGTAGCCATGAGAGCTATTCTTGCTGTCTAGTTTGCTTTTTGTAGGAGGCTGTGACCACGAGACCGGATACAGTCATCAGAGTAGCTAAAGAATGACTTTAGCCATAAAAAGGTGAGTCGCTGCAGTATTGTTTGATTTAGAAAGTGATGTGGTGGCACTATTGTTTGATTTCTCTGAAATTATGCTTCTAAGAAGTATTAGGCTGCTCAAATTGCCGCACACATATTTGGGCGGCAGTGAAAACTGATCAACCGATAGGCAGATATCTGAAAAAATATTTTGCCAGTAAAAAATCGCGCCAATCCACCCCGTGAATGTGGTTGGAAAGCAAAGCTGTAAACGGCACACATAACGATTACCCATGCGACGTCACTTAAATTCACTCACATCGCTCTACTTATAGCAAAACCAGATAGAAGTCAAATGCACTTAACCACACCATTTATTACTTCAAAGAAATAATCTTGTTAAGGTCAAATCAATGATTGAAGCATCAACGGTGTTTGGTTGAGTTGTACTGGTGTAGCGCCAGAGTGGAAACGTTTTTTTATAAATTTAAAGTAAGCTACAACCCGGTGTTAGACGATCTGTCTTCTCCGTCTCTGCGCCGCGGACGGAGGCGACGAGATTTGCGGAAGAGAAGCAGGAGGAGGAAGAAGAAATACTTCTGTTATTTCTGAGCGTCCCAGAGTGCAGCCCTGGGGAGGGATTCCTCCTTCTGTGGGGCCCATATGCAGTCCGCGCAGCCTGTGTTCTGTCCACCCGCTGAAGCTGGGTAGGTAGACAGGGCCTGGACAGCAACATCTCCCATTGCTCTTGTTGGGTAGTTGATGGAAAGAGAGGAGGGCGGTCAGGGCTAAAGTCGCACACCCGATTACGGGGCGGAGTGTTCCTACTTCTGAGCAAAATTTACATTAAGCGTCGTAGCCATTCGGATACATTAAGTGAAGACGCGTAGGCTGTGGGAAGGAGCCCGGATTGTATGAGCCGTGGGGTAGTTTGTTGTTCTCTCGAAAGGTCAGGGTAAGGCGAAGGTACGGTCTGTCTCAGAAGGTGATAATGCTGGGTTATCTCCCTGAACGTGACACGCGGGTGACTGTCCTCGTGCAGCTCCATAGAACGGGAGGTAAAAGCGCAGGCTTGTTGGGTGGGCGTATTTGTTGCCCTCCATTGAAGCGTGAGGGGGTGTCTAGATGAGGTGAATGGATTCGTTTGGGGAGTGTTTTTTTAGCACGCGCAGTGCAGGTCAGCACACCCAACCCTACTCGTAATTCCAGTAGGCTTTTTTGGAATCGTTGACTATCCTCCGAACCCCTGGTTGAGCGAGAGCCAAGGTGATGGCTGCCTTTTCTGCTGCCGTCATTTCTTGGGTCCTAAGCGAGGTACACGCAAGGAGGTTGATTCTGGAGGAAGCCACGATGATGGCGTATTGCTGCCCCCGATGTTTGGAGGCATCTGTGTAGATAACTGCATGATCCCCACCGAGGGTGGTGTTTAGCACTTGAGCCCGTGCTTTTCGGTGATCCTCGTCATGTGAGGGGTTCATATTTGTAAGCAAAGGGAGCATCTTTAATTTCAGTCGCCAAAGTCTGGGAGTACGTCAAGCTGAGTGACATTTTGGGCTGCCCAGCCAATCTGGTGAAGCATGCGGTTACCCATCTCTGTTCTGAGTCGGACCTTCTAGTTAGAAAGATGGCCTTCTATCAGCTCTTCCACCGTGTTGTGGAGCCCTGTGCTAAGCAGCCTCTGTTTGGACGCACTAATGATAAGACCAATGGCCTGCTCGACCGCCTTTCTAATCATTCTATAAAGCATCTCTATGTCTTCCTTGTCGAGAAGAAGATAGGGGTTTTTCGTAAGTAACTCTCGAGAGGACAAAAGCTTCGATTAATCGAAAGGTACCGGATTCTTTAAGGCCTCGCTTCTTGGTGGCAACTCGCCTGATCATGTGTATGATTAGATTAATGATGTTTTTGAGGCGCTGCAAGGAGACGTCACTCTTAGGGTTGGCCTGGAAATGTAGGCCCAGGATCTTGATGCTGGGGTTTGGAGTGATGGCCTGACCATCAAGGAGTATTTGAATGTATTCCTTGGTTTGGCGTGAGGGCGGACGACAAGGAGCTGTGATTTTTTACGTGAACACTGAGGCCACAGGCTTGATAGCCCATTGGCGGACTAGAAGTGAGATGCCATGCATTGGTGTGAGCTTCCTTTTTTTTGTAACTCTTTGCACATGAGCAAGGTGCGCACAGGGCCGCTAGACGGGCGTGAGTGGTCGCGTGACGCTTTCACGTCGAATTCAGCGAGAACAATGGGGGTAAACCCGTAGATGTGCTTGGTGAGTACACCACCTGTCTTCCCTGTCTTCGCGTGGGCTCGTAGCTAAATCGGTAAGACAACGGGCTCTCGCTTTGTTAGTCTATTAGTTCCAGGTTCGATTCCCGGCGGTGCCAGTAAATTCTTTTATTTGTTCGCTGGAGTTTTCTGGTGACACCAACGGTCGCCGAAGAACCCTTGGGGGGTAGAGGTAAAAAGCTTTGCTTTAAAATGATTATATAGGTGGCTAAGCTTTACAATAGTATAAAAGCGTAAAAGAAAGCAGTCACCATTTCAGCGGATGAGCAATCCGCCACAAAACATATTTTACGGCGACGTTTCGCAGGTCCTTGGAGGAAGGCTTGGTGTCCTCTTCTTTGGCCACTTTAGCCGTCTTCTACTCTCGCGGTGGCTGGCTTCGCACTCCTGCTCCGAGCCCGTCGCCCTTGCGCCTTCTGGCTCTTACAACAACCGGCTGCTATTTCGACAAATTTTGAGGCCCTACAGCGCTTGTTTTAAACCATTTTATTTCCAACGCAGGAATTGTAACATCCGGAGTCTCCAAGGAATCAATTATTAGCCCGCTCCAATTTCTTATATTCAATAATGACATAACAACAAGCATTTTATGAAAAGTCAAACTTTTCGCTGACGATTGCATTATAGCGAAGAAATCAACAGTTCTAAAGACCACGTCGCGCTCCAGCAATCTCTAACCAAGCTTGATAACTGGCGTGCCAAGTGGCGAATGAAGATTAACCTCAACAAAACAGTGTGTATGACTGTAACAGGAACGAAAGAACCCATGAATTATCCTTAAAACATTAACGGCACGCAACTAACGATTGAAAATTCATATAAACATTTTGGCGTAATGTTACACATCGAACCTTAAATGTGACTCCCACATCGTTCCCATTATATCCGCTGCCTTGCACGAGTTATTTTATACTGCCAGGTCTCTGGTGCTCGCCCCAAAATCAACTGAGCTTCTAGGATACATCACATGTACAGTGCTCAGCGATTGAAACGCGATACTCGGAGCGCGTGGCTGCCGGCGCTTGTTGCGCCACAGGTGAGCGCTTGCGAAAGCGAGCTGACGCATTGTGGTATACGGTGAGGGTGAGAGCGCTTGTGACGCATGCTAACTGCATCCGGTAGACAGCCCTTCAGTGTGTGGTTCTTGGCGGCGTCATAGGGGCGCTGCAGGCCATGGCTTCCTAGGGAGCCCACATACGCCGCGCCTTCGTCGTTTGGCGCGGCGCATGTAGGCTCCCTATGGCTTCCGAACTCTGCGCTTGCGCGCCGCGCCGCGCGAAGCTGTGGGTGCTGGCAGCGCGTGCGTTGCGAAGAATTCGAATGCGCATTTATCGCGATCTGTCATCATGGCGCACAGCTTTGGAGCATAACCAAGGTGCTCGAGCCATACTGCGCGCTTAGTACAAAAGAAAGAAGAACGAGGACAGAGAAACCAACCAGGTTTTATTAAAGTCGGTCCTGGCTTGCGGTTGGTGATACCTAGTACTTTGTCATGTCTCCTCGAGCGGCCACAACAGCTGCCATCCGGTGGGGAAGACTGTTGAAGAGGCTGGAGACTATGTTGGTAGCTGCCAGGCGATTCCACTCGGCCTCTACCGCTGCCCACAGGTCATCGACTGAAGCCTGGTGCAGTGGTCGACGAGACATTGACCTTTTCATGGCACCCCAGATGTTTTCAGTGACATTCATATCCGCTCCCTGTGGTAGCCACTCCAACGTCATAATGCCTCTTTCTTCTATGAGCCGAGTCACTGACGCCGCCGTGTGAACCGGGCTTCTATCTTGTTGGAAGTAAAACAATCCATCAAGAAAGGGCTCGTTCAGAGCGTAGGGAAGCAGGGTGCTGTCTATTAGATCCCTGTATGCGCGGGCATTGAACCGTCCCTCGAGTCTTACTAAAGGCCCCAAGCCGTCCTTCGATACTGCTCCCCAGACACTGACGGCGCAGCGGCCGCTGCTGGCCACTCGCTGAAGGTTCGTTCCTACAAACCTGAGCAAAAAAAAAAAGAGAACATGCGCTATTGATCTGTTACAGTAACGTAGAAGGTCGGAGACCTAAATAATGGTGCACTCGTTTGAAGGCATGTAAACGTCTTCACTGTATTTAGCTAACCCATTACGCTGTTTTGATGAGAGTAGGACAGTTGATTATTGGTAGAAGCAAAATGAAACCTGTGGAAAAGGCAAAGCGAATGCCTTTTGCAAGCACTTGAAATTCCAAGTGGTTGCAACATGTATTTTTACTCTGTGTATTATTTATTTTTACAATGTGACTCCACTCCTGTAATAATCTCATAACGGGATTGACAGTATCCTGAAATAAATAAATAAATAAATAAATGAATTAATAAACGAGCTATCATGGTTTGATAAATAATACGTAGGAAATGCTTGTGAAACAAATTCACTGCATCTACAAAAGCCCCCCTTGTCTAACTAGCACGATAAATTGTCTAAAAAACAATGTATGCGCTTGCAGCCACTAGATTATCGTAGCTCAGCGCGCTGGCTATGGCATTCGCTCAGAACCATTTTACCAACGGAAAACGGACAGGGACCTAGAAAGAAGTAGACGGCACACTCGCGAGACTTCAACTGAACATCTTTTACTTGAGACATGCAATATATGAAACCGCTACCAGACAGGGCTAAAAACATAACACAAATGATAAAAACAATAAAAACAATGTCCAGTCGGACATTGCATGCGCATGCGCCCTTGTAAGAAGCTTAGCTCTTTTGCCGTAAGAGCGATGGAAGGCCCGCTGATACAATTACCTGCCTCCCTGTGAATATGGAAGGCCTCGGAACCCTCTCGTTTTACTTGGTCGCGCCCGCTGCCTGAGACACGTGTGGCACAGGCAGCGGGCGCGACCAAGTAAGACGAGAGATTTCTGAGGCCTTCCATATTCACAGGGAGGCAGATAATTGTATCAGCGTGCCTTCCATCGCTCTTACGGCAAAAGAGCTAAGCTTCTTACAAGGGCGCATGCGCGGGACGTAGCTTGGCCGTGTGGGTGGTACGCATCTATGACTGTTTGTAAGTGTTATCTTTTTAGCACTGTCTCGGTAGCGGTTTCATATATTACATGTCTCAAGTAAAAGATGTTCAGTTGAAGTCTAGCGAGTGTCCCGTCTACTCCTTTCTAGGTCCCTGTCCGTTTTTCGCTGCTAAAATGGTTCTAAGTCAACACCAACTAGCCCAACTTTCATCCTTAACTGTAACTCGCTCACACTCGAGATTTTTCACCCTATGAATTTCGGACGGGATATCATACCGTGTATTCTCACTCCTCCAGATGCGCTGGTGCTGGTCCGATCTGGTTGAGAAAGTGGATTTGTCGGAAAATATGACGCTGTGCCAATCACTCACAGTCCAATGTTGGTGCGGCTCGGCAAATTGCAACCTTTTTGCCTTGTTCGGGCCTGAAAGCAGTGGCGTCCTCACCGGAACACGGCTATGGAGGCCACCTTGATGCAGACGCTTCCTTACCACGGACGTGCTTGCGGTTAGCCCGAGCTCATTGCGGATCTCCTTCGCTGTCAAAATCGGGTCCCGTCTTGCTGCATTCAGGATCCGTTCGTCCTCGTGGGCTGTCGTTGCTCTCGGCCGGCAACCCCGGGGCAGGTTCTCAATGCGGCCTTCGTGGCGGTAGGCATTTACAATCCTATTCACAGAGAAATACTGCGTGTCCTGTGATTTTCGCAATTCCTTCTGCGAAACGCCTCTGTCACACATTGTGACAATTTGAATGCGCTCTGCGAGCGTTACGCCGGGCATGGCTGATCTAGAATGAGGATCACAAGAATAGCTTCACCCTTTTATAACGATCTGCACAGTAACAAGACTGATAAAGATGGGCTTCACCTTCTTTAGTCGAAATTATCAGGTATAGCTGCTACAATCGGTCGCATTAAAAAAATATTTGCACATGCTCGAAGCTTGGAGTTATCAGCTCGTAACCGGCTGCCAGCCATACGCCTTCTCCTGGGGGGCGTGGCGAAGGGCTGCTTGTGGCCTCGTTCGTCTTTCTTTTGTACTAAGCGCGCAGTATGGTTCGAGCACCTTGGTTATGCTCCAAATCTGTGCGCCATGATAACAGATCGCGATAAATGCGCATTCGAATTCTTCGCAACGCACGCGCTGCCAGCACCCACAGCTTCGCGCGGCGCGGCGCGGCGCGCAAGCGCAGAGTTCGGAAGCCATGGCCTGCAGCGCCCCTATGGCGCCGCCAAGAACCATACACTGAAGGGCTGTCTACCGGATACAGTTAGCATGCGTCACGAGCGCTCTCACCCTCACCGTATACCACAATGCGTCAGCTCACTTTCGCAAGCGCTCACCTGTGGCGCAACAAGCGCCGGCAGCCACGCGCTCCGAGTATCGCGTTTCAATCGCTGAGCACTGTACCACACCAGTAGTAGAATTCACCAGCACAGTGTGGTTCCCGTATACTGTCACTAACAAAAAAACTAGAAAAGGTACCGAGGCAAGCCGTAAGATTATTCTGCAACAAATATAAACGTACTGACGCAACAACTAATATGTTATTGAACTTCACACACTAGAGCTTAGAGCTAAACAAGCCCGTCTAAAATATGTTTTCGACTATTGCACAACCATACCAGCATCGACTCATACAAGTTCATCCACCCTTCAGAATCCTGGCAAACAAGGCAAAAACACGCTAAAAACGTTTGCTGACTATTCTTGCCATAATGACGTCTTCAAATATTCTTTTCCCCCTTTCTATCTGAGAATGGAATCACTTGGACCCATTCGTTAATACATGAATTCATTACCTGGTTTCTTGTCCAGACTCACTAACATTACCAACTACAGGTAGGTAAAACATACCATTCTAATGTTTAGGAAGTGTGGATTTGAAAGGTACGTATGTTGTACCCTTCACAGTGAACAACCCTTAACTTCCGCCTGTATAACGAACAGCATCATGTTCAGCCGCTGCAAAGTTTGACCTTACTTACTTTTCTGTAATATAATTTTTTTGTCAATTGAATATGTATGAATTACTTCACCAATGTGCTTTATCGTTTGTTTTTTTTGGTTTTATGTATATACTACATACGCACATGTGGAAATTCCCCGTAGTTTAATTACTTGCTGACTCACGATTTTGTGACTCCTTTACTGTTGTGTTCCTGGGCCGTATTGCTCGTTGTGGTTTGCGCAATGTATGGCTATTCGACATGTGAATATTTTTTCCTTAGACAAGTTTTTTAGCTTACTAGAGTACAATTCCCCTGTTGGCATCCTTTATAAATTGTGGAACCTCAAAATATTGTGCTAATATTATGCGTTACTCAACCGGTGTACTTGTTTGATTTCTTGGGTATCCTTTAAAATATGTGGAATCCCAAAAATATGACGCTTAGATTATGAGTTACTTCCGTTTTGTACTTGTTTCGACTTTTTGGGTGTATTACTGGGATATTATCTACCGACATAGTACGTTTCTATGTACGTACATTCATATACTCCTGTATGCCCGCGTGGCTTGGTCTGCAAAAGAGACTGGCAGCATTTCCAATAAATAAATAAATAAGGTGTGAGCGGAAAGAGGACCGGGAAAACCGATGTGGTGCGTGGAACAGCAGATCGCGAAAGGCGCTCTTAGTACACCAGGAAGCTGCCGCGGCTTTCTGACGAAGTAATCCTTCTCGTTCAAGCATGCCTGACCCGATGCAGCTTGTCGCACTGCTGCTTCAGTTCATCAAACCCCTGCCAGCCACCATGTTTTAAGAAATGCGTGAAGTAAATTTTGCCAATTGACAAACCTGCCGATTGGTATGGCGGGAAAGGTGAGGCGCAGTGAATCCCAATGCGCAGAGTTATCAGACAAGGGTTAGAAAAACTGGCGTGGCTACCATTGCATTTCTGCACTCGAAGCTTCTAAGAGAGCGCGTAAATCTTGCGACATAAAAAACAGCAAATAGGGGCTCGAATTCAACAAAGAAACATAAAAAGCAGTCGGCCTAACGTTATATGTTTGGGAGAAAACAACAATTTTGTTTATTTCGGTCAAAGCATGCCTAATAAATCTTTCTCCGCTGTGCGCGACCCAATTCGATAAAATGTCCTCGATTACATGTTCTTCGAAAAAAAGGTGCTCAGGGAAGCGGTGTTCCATTAAACGGCTCTTAGAAAGTTGAGTTAGATGTAACGGCGTTCAATGAATTTCCCGCAACTCGTCTAGTAGAATACTTTTATGCGAGCGGGCTGGAGAGGATGCATGCCTTCCCAATGTAAAGTCTGTGCTCTATCTCACAAGGAAGACGTAGACCGGTGACGGGGGTATTCATCCTTAATTTTAACTTCGTCCACACCTGGCTGCAACATTTCTGTTCCAAGGGCATATCATTTCCTCGCCAAGTGCTTCATTCTCCAGTCTCCCATGGCAAAACATCTGTATGCGGCTGCCACCAAACCATGCTATGTAGCGCGATGATCTGCTACCGTCTAAGATGGCTGCTCTTGAGAAGGCTTTATAACATGACAACAAAAAACAGGAGTAGCGAAGGCGGAAGGCTTACTCAGGCTTACAAAAAAAGACAGGAAGAAAATTAGTAGAAGGAAAGTATGAAAGATAACAAACTGCCACACCACACTAAAGCGGCAGTGTCTGAGAGATGAGATCAGAGTGAAGAATGCACAGCAACGCAATAATTGCTGTTCGTTCCAGAAAGGCGGAGAAAACTTTAAGATTGCTCCTTCAGAAAATCCCCCGAAGAACACTTTGAACTCCAGCAGTGTTAACCTCTGTAGCGAGTGATTTTAATATGCAAATTGCCCCGCTGTGAAAGGAGTATTTGAGTCCTTTCGGTGTCCACACATGGTTTTTTCTTTCTGGCTGGCCACGCTTTATGATTGAAGGCAAATATATTGTGATTATTAAGAGTTGCCCTTAGGGCGGCTGCCACGCAAAGCAAATTGTTTTAAAGCCCTCTTTATTGTCTTTATTTTGGCAAAAGAGAACTATGGCCAAACTCGTGCCCATACATGCACCACTCTTCCAGGCTTTGAGAGCGCCAGTACTGGGCTTTTATTGACCTGTTTGCTTATTTCATGAAGCACTACTGCACGTGTAGTAGGGCAACTCTAGCACGGTCACCAGCCTTTGTATGAAACAAGGCTATTATTCTAGTACTCTATTCTATGTCTGACTTTGTTGAGCACTTTCACAAATTAGTGACTGAAGTTATCCAGCACGTAATTGTTAGAACAGTAGTTTTGGTTTCGAAAATATTAGGTGGTTTTGAAAATATTTAAACCTTGCCATTTAAACTAAAATATCCGCTGGTAATGACGGTCATCTAAAACGTCTTTTTTTGCTACGAGTATGATGAGGTTAATTTTGGTAGTTTATAATGAATATTGAAACATGCACTGGCGCAACGCGAGTCGCACTAGTCTTAGATGCTCCCCAGCTAAATCAGCACTGGTGATAATCCCGCCAAGGGCGCCTAAGAAACAAAAAGAGGACAGTAAAAGTCAGCCTAAGGGCGAAGACATCCTCCCACGCCCCAGCACAAACATTCTCGGATTAGTCACCCAGGCCGACAACAGGGCATCTATAGGCATTCAGTTTCAGTTTATTATTCATTCGAAAAAAGTAGTACAGTATTATTATTATACAGACGAGGGTCCCTAAGTTATGAACTGTAATGGGATCCTCGATGCATTACAACAATCAATAAACTAGATAAAGTAAACAAGCAACGAGTGAATGGCCATCAAATATACGATATATTGGGGTGAGTAATCATTATAAGGTACGTGACACATCAAGCAACGAAAAGCAACGCATATAACGAAAGAAGAAATGAAGACGAAGAAAAACGAAAACAAATTACATCAAGTTTAATGGCGGACATTATCGATCAAAATACAATTATCTAAATTGCATTACCAAAAACCCAATGCCTCCAAAAAGCCCATAAACAGGCAGCTAATATTTTAACAGAAAACTTTAATGCGACTTTTTGAATGATGACAATGTAGACATCGTTTTAGCAGAAAGAGGCATGTCATTCCATAAAGTGATGGCCGCAAAGGCAGAGGTCATTTTTCCATAATTTGTGCGCGACGCAGGTAGCAAAAAGTTATGGTTCATTGCAAATCTGGCCACATTGTTGTTTTGTAAGAAAACTGAATCAATGAACTCAAACGGTAGCCGTGCATTCCGCAATTTAAACAAAAGAACGGCTATGCCACAAAAAAATACCTTACAAACAGGTAGGATTTATTGTATTGGAGTCGATGGCCTGCACTTGAGTAAAGTGAGCTTTACAGTATCACAGCCGGGTATAGAGTGAGGACCTAGGTTTATGGGTTGATGAAAAGGCAATGGCCTTTGAGCAGACCTAAATATCATAAACTGGGTTTTGGCTGGGTTAATACTAAGTTGGTTCTCGTAGCACCATTTAGTAATATCTAGAAGTGTGTTATTCAAATGTAAAGTAAGAGCAGTTAGAGAATCCTCCGCCGCTGATATAGTCGTGTCATCTGCGTATAACACGCAGTGAGTTGATTTAATTACAACGACAAGATCATTAATGTAAACAATAAATAATAAAGGGCCCAAAATAGATCCCTGGGGCACACCTTGATTAATTATCTTGTTTCAGAAGAAGCGCCAGCTACGTACACCGAACATTCTCTATTGGGCAGATAATTTTTCAGGAAGGTCAATGGAGCTCCAGTTACCCCATAAGCCTCCAATTTGTTCAACAGGGTGGCATGAATAATGGTGTCAAAAACCTTGGTGAAATCTAGAAAGAGAGCTCAAACAAATTTACCAGAGTCAATCGATTTTTTTAAGTAATCTATTACTGAAACTAGTGCTAGGCTTGTCGAACTGCTGAACGATAGCCAAATTGACAGGGATGAAGTATAATAAATTTGCTTAGGTAATTACTTAAACGATCAACGAACAACTTTTCAATTACTTTGCTGAGGGAAGAAAGAATAGATATGTGCCGATAATTGGAAACGGTTCTTTTGTCACCCTTCTTGAACACCGGAACTATTTTAGATTTTCTTTAAAAGTTTAGGAAATACGCCTAGCTGAAACATTAAATTAATGATATCACTGAGTATCCCAGAAACATTACGAGCAACGAGTTTTAAGTGATACGCAGAAATATTGTCTAGACCCGCACATTTATTTTTTAGATTCAAGAGAACTCAGCACACTTTGTCAGCGGCCGAAACTAAAGCGCACGCCGGAACAAATCCTTCATATACTCCGACAGGTGGCGTCAAGAACACGAGGCCTCAAGGAGATGGACACACGTAGGCTCGTCCAAGCATTTGTGGTAACCAGAATAACGTATGCATCACCTCACCTCCTCCTGAACAATGCGGACACACAGCTGCTGGACGTCATCATCCGCAAAGCCGTCAAGCAAGCTATTGGAGTTCCTATGAGCGCGTCTACATGCAAACTCTTGTAAATGGGCTTGCATAACTCGGTCTACGAGTTCATTGAGGCCCATCTCGCCAAGCAGAAACAAAGGCTGAGCCAAAAAAAGCGGGCAGACGCCTCTTGCAGAAAATCGGCTGGAAGGCGACGCTATCTGAGGACAGAGACCAGCGGCCAGATGAATGGCTGGAAGCCATCAAAGCCAAGCCCATCACCAAAAACATGAACCCAGCGTACCATGGCGGCAGGCGGGAGGCAAGAGCTCGTGCTCTCAACAGGCTTCTGGCAAAAGAAGGGGCTATCTTCACGGACGCCTCCATGAAAGACGGTACGAATCGGTCAACAGCAATGGTGACAACCACGAAAGAGCTGCTGACGTGTGCATCCGCTGTAGTTAAGACCATTGAAGAGGCAGAGGAGCTGGTGCTTGCTATGGCCTTTACTCTACCGTACAAGACCAATGTGGTCACGGATTCCCAGCAAGCCTTCAGAAGCTTCCAGCGTGGTTGGGTGTGCCGGCTGGCCCTAAGATTGCTCAAGCAGAAAAAACCTCCGAAGGAAACCGTAGAATTAGTGTGGTTACCGGCCCATTCTGCGGTGGAGGGTAATGAGTTTGCCCACCAGCAGGCCCGAGCGCTGACGCACCGGGCCACGTCCGCAGTAGAGGCAAAAAACCAACTATTGCTTACCTACAGAGAAATAACCCCTTATTACAGGCTCGACCGGAGGACGCTACCAGCACCAAACGCAGCACTCACGAAGGAACAGCAAACTATATACCGGCAAATCTAGACAGAGTCATTTCCGCACCCCCGTCTACTCAACCACATGTACCCAAACCAATTCGAAGAAGCTTGCCCAATCTGTAAAAAACTAGGCACTCTCCAGCACATGATAGGAGAGTGTAGGTTTAGCCCGAAGCACCCGCACCCCTTACTCGAGTCTCGCCCCACCAGCCCCACTCTACCATTTAACGAGAGATGGAGGATCTTGCTGACCAGCGCCGCCCTGTAGGATCAGCAACTACTGGTCACCAGGGGCCAGGCGGCGAGAGCAGCATATGGATTCGCTTGAACAGGGAACCACCTCCGTCCAGTCGGGAGTTCGCAAACAACAACTCTTAAATAAAGTTTTTTTTCTCTCTCTCTCTCTCTCTCGCACTAACCCGTGCCATCCTAGTCTCGCAGCGGGATTGCGAGCGCTCTGAGGCAAAGGGTGTCGCGTGAGCATGCGCTGAGGTGTCTATGAGAAAAATAGAGGAGGATGACGCGGGCACATTTGGGCAGTGCTTCGCAACGTGAACGCCACGCTGGTTCTTTTTGTCTTGTTTTCAGCACAAGTTCGCCCATAATAAACGTCCTTTAGTTAATTGCATTCGTTTGTCCGTGACAATTGTTGTAGAGGTGCGGGGTAGACTGCTGTAAAGCCTCTGCATGCACCGAGACGACAGTCCTATCCGACGCCCGATTGCAGCCTACGAGTCGACGTCCGTCTATCAGCGGAGCAGCCGCCGACTTCGAGGTGCGACACCTGAGTTCGGGCTTCTACCCGCCGCAACAAGGGGAGCGACGGCGGATGCGCTCAGTTCCGCCACCATGACCACCGATAGCAGCGGGCAAGGTCAGTTTGTCCTTCATCACCCACGAACGCCACAAGCTTTTCACGGCGATTTTTCTGAAGACGCCGAAGACTGGTTGAGTCACTTCGAACGCGTAGCAAGCTTCAACCAGTGGGACGACGCCGCGAAGCTGAGAAACGTCTATTTTAGCTTGGAGAACGGTGCTCGAACATGGATGGAGAACAGGGACGGCAAGCTGCGCACGTGGCAGGAATTCTGCCATGACTTCCTGCGAGCGTATGCCAGCATGGATCGTCGGGAGAGGGCCGCGCACGCGCTGCGAACTCGCTTGCAGCTACCAAACGAAAGCGTCAGCATGTACGTGGAGGAAATGACGCGCGTCTTCAGGCGAGCGGACTCCAACAAGGCAGAGGAAACAACACTGCGCAACCTAATGCGTGGCGTGAAAGAGCAATTGTTTGGCTGCCTCGTACGGAACCCTCCCAAGACCGTCGCGGAGTTCATCCCCGAGGCATCCGTGATTAAAAATACCCTGCGACAGCGTTCCAACTTCTTCGAGCGTAAAGTATTAGCTGCAGCGCCGCTGAATGGAGGTCTTCGAGACCTGATCCCCTCCTTGGTCCGCGAGGAGCTGCATAAAATTCTTGGAACGGCACCACAGCCTACCGCAGGGACCATCGCGAGCATTGTACGAGAGGAGGTGCAGCAAGCGTTCAGGGCTTCGCCAGCCTATGACGATGCTGCACCGGCGCCACCCGAACCTGTGCAACTGACGTACGCTCATACCGTGAGGCGTGCACTCCTCGCCGCGGTATTGCCGCCGCATGCTGTCCCGCGAGCTACAGAGCCGGTTCAAATGTCCCCCTACTTCCCCTGAACGACGACGCAAAGCAGAAGTGTGGCGCACCCCAGACCTACGCCCGTTGTGTTACCACTGCGGCGAGGCCGGCTATGTCTATCGTCAGTGCCCCTACAGAGAGCTCGGTTCACGGGGTTTCGCAATCGACACCTCACGACCTAGACCTGGCCAACGACCCCACGATATCGAGGACTACCAGACAAACGAGCGTGGACAACTACAGACGTCGCGCCGTCCTTTCTGATCGCTATCTCCACGTAGAAATGCAGCGAACCACGCTGGTAGCAACATTGCGCGATCACCAAGTCCCCGTCGGAAGAGCTAGATGCAGCGGCCTTTGGAGGCGGGGTAGCTGACGACGGAGACGATCAAGAGCTTCCATCGCTATCAGTGTCGAGGCATAGTGTGAAGACAACGACAGGTGCCGACAGTGAAAACACGTCCTCAGATATTTAGGTTGATATCGACGGTCGGGGCGTGAACGCGTTAGTATACACTGGCGCCGACTACTCTATTCTAAGTGGTGAGTTGGGACAATTTTGAGCAAGGCGATGACGCCATGGACAGGAGCGCAAATTCGCACAGCAGGAGGGCATATCATCACACCAATTGGCATGTGCACGGCCCGAATTAAGATTCATGAATCAACGTTCGTCGCAAGTTTCCTTGTTCTGCGGGAATGCTCTCGAGAGCTTATTCTGGGTATGGACTTTCTCCCAGAATACGGTGCCATCGTTGACTTCCGAAAGCTGCGGGTCTCTTTCACTACGCAACTAGCGAGAGGGGAGAACAACGGTGGCCGGCGGCAAGTCCTTCGCATAACTGACGATGTCGTTACCATACTACCCTGGTCAAGCGTATTTGATGAGGTTTCGTGTGATGAGGTGCCCGAAGGTGAAGCAGTCGCTGAGGGCAATCTGTCGCTCCTCTTCACACAGGGAGTTTGCCGGGGAACGAGTGTGCTTCTGACAAATTTTAGCAAGGAGCACTGGCATCTTTTTCGGGATACTTGGGTAGCCCATATTGAGAAAATTACACGGGTTGCTGACTGTTTCACGCTTGGAGAAATCGCGACGGCGACCAATGCAGAAAACCAAGACGCGCATTCAACCGAAAATATGGACATCACTCCTCACCTTTCCGAAGATCAGAAGAAACTTCTCCGAAAACTCTTACTGGAGTTTCAAGACTGCTTCTCTCGCTCCTCGAAAGTTCGCCGAACCAAAATGACAAAACACTGCATAATTACGCACGTAAATCTGCAACCTCCACGGCAGCAGCCGTATCGCGCATCTAACAAAGAGCGATAAGCTATTCAAAAGCAAGTGGAAACAATGCTTGACGACGACCTTATTCACTTATCGAACAGCCCATGGTCATCACCAGTTGTCCTGGTAAGAAAAAAGGATGGGACTGTACGCTTTTGCGTCGATTACCGCAATCTGAACCGTGTGACCAAAATAGATGTCAATCCCCTACCTCCGCATAGATGACTCTTTGGACAGACTTCGGCGGGCCAAGTACTTTTCGTTTCGTCAATCGGCTTGAGAAGTGGCTACCGGCAGATAGAAGTCGAGGAAAGGGACAGGGAGAAAACCGCTTTCATCTCGCCAGATAGACTCTACGACCATAAGGGTGCTGCCTTTCGGCCTCTGTTCTGAACCAGCCACATTTCCAAGAATGATGAACACTGTACGCACTGGTCTCAAGTGGCAGATATGTCATGTGCATTTAACCGACGTCATAGTTTTTGCAACCACGCTTGAGAACCACCTCTCCCGGCTGAGACAAGTGCTCGAGGTTTCGCTTTCGCTAAAACAAGCTTTCGCTAAAACCCAAAAAATGCCGCTCTGGATTTACTGATCTTACGTTCTTGGGACATATCGTCAGCGCCGAAGGGATACGACCAGGCCCAGAAAAAAAAACAGCTGCCGATGCCTATTTTACCGCACCTAGAGATAAAAAGGCTGTCCGGCGTTTTCTTGGCCTCTGCGCCTACTACCGCCGGCTTATTGAGGGATTCTACGAAATTGCTGGGCCGCTTCCGTGGCTTACAAAAGACGACGTTTCGTTTTGTTGGCGAGATGGGCAGCAAGAAGCCTTCAACGAGTTGCGGCAAAGCATGCAGTCATCTCCTGTGCGGGCGAATTTTCATGAAGACGCAGAGACTGAGCTTCACACGGACGCCAGCAACACCGGACTGGGTGCTGTGGTCGTGCGACGGCAAGAAGGCCATGAAATAGTAATAGGGTATATGTAAGCCGTACCCTTTCGCGTCCCGAATCAAACTACTCCACACTTGAAAAAGAGTGCCTCGCAGTCATGTGGGCAATTACGAAATATCGCCCGTATTTTTATGGCAGGTCATTTAAAGTGATCACGGACTATCATTCTATTTGCTGGTTAACAAATCTCAGGGATCCATGAGGCCGCCTTGCGCGTTGGAGATTACAACTGCATAAGTTTGATTTGACCATCATTTTTAAATCTGGTCGCAAACACCAACACGCTGACTGCCAATCCCGGACGCCTCTCGAACAAGCCTGTGAGGACGCCGATGTAAACTGCTTTCCTGGGTGCCATCAGCTCCTGCAATATGGCAACGAGACAGCGAGGCGAAACTGAGCTTCGCGCCGTTAGCGACCACCTTAAAGGCCAAAATGACACCTTACCCTGACACCTTGCGCGAAGAGTTCATTTGTTCTGCTTACGGAACGGTGTTCTTTACAAGAAGAACACGGAAGACAACGACATACCCTATCTTCCTGTCATGTCAGAAGACCTGCGCGACGCATTCTGTTTGCCTGCCACGGTGAACCCATGTCGGGTCATCTGGGATTCACGAGAACTTTCTCGAGAGTCCACCAGAAACATCATTGGCCAAAACGTGCGGCCAGTGTCAAGCGTTACGTGAAGATATGCCGTCAATGCCAGCGCAGGGAAACTCCTCCATTAAAACCTGTGGGATTCTTGCACCCCATTTCAGCATCTGCAGCAAGTTTCGATGACATAGGCTTGGACATACTACGACTTT
This sequence comes from Haemaphysalis longicornis, assembly GCA_013339765.2. NCBI lineage: Eukaryota > Metazoa > Arthropoda > Arachnida > Ixodida > Ixodidae > Haemaphysalis > Haemaphysalis longicornis. Next base: position 100,532,646 of record CM023453.1, on the reverse strand, counting down.
TATCGTCTGTCTTCATGGAGAAAAATTTAATTGTTGTGGCAATACACTATTTGACACTTTATGCCATGATAAAAGCGCTACCAAAAGGTAATGCCAGCGAAGTAGCGAGCTTTTTTCTACATAATGTTGCGCTATAACACGGCTCCCCATCAAAGGTAATCAGGGACAGGGGAGCAGCTTTCACGGCGAAGCTGATGCAAGATGCTCCCCGACTAAGTCACACGACCCACCACAAAACGACAACCTTCCACCCCCAAACAAATGGATTGACGAAAAGGCTAACCAAGACTATTGCCGACATGATTTCAATGTATGTCGACGTCCAGCATAAAACCTGTGACAACTTTTTACCATATGTGACATTGGCCTATATTACCGCAACGCAGGAAACTACCCGCTTTACTCGGTTTTGCCTAGTTTACGGCTGTGAGGCTCGAACGATGCTGCGCACGATGCTACCATGCGACAGCGACGAGGAAATTGATACAAAAGCTGAACTGTTCAACCAGCGGGCAGAAGAAGGCCGCCAGCTGACACTTCACATCCACCGCCAGCAAGTGACCGATACCCGCGCTATAACTTCCATCGCCGGGAGGTAAAGTACAGCCCAAGCGATCACGTCTTGGTGTGGACTCCAATCCTCCGCCCAGGCCTTTCAGAAGAGCTCTGCACCGCTATTTCGGACCTTACAAGGAGTTGCGAAGCAGCAGCAATATAAACTACGAGGTTATTTCAGACAGGACTGTGCGAAGTAGGCGCCAACCGCGAAGTGAAATAGTTCATGTGGTGCGAATGCAGACGTACTTTTCACGCTAGTCCACCCGGCAGCCGGTGACGTGTACCTTTAGACAGTGTGATATTTTTTCTGCTGAACAAGTGAATACCAGTCTTTTTTTTCTGGCATAGGACTGCCACTCTTGTGTTGCGTACGATAATGACTTCAAACTCTTTTTTTTTCACTTTTCGGTCTTGTTCTTCCCGCGCCGGTGTTTAGTATTTTGGTGTCCATTTTTTGACATTTGTGTATTCGAGGCATGGACCCGATGCCTCTTTTTGGAGAGGGGAACATTGACACATGCACTGGCGGAATGCGAGTCGCACCAGCCCGTGCCCTCCTAGTCTCGTAGCGGGACCGCGAGCGCTTTGAGGGGAAGGGGGTCGCGTGAGAACGCGCTGAGATGTCTATGAGAAGAGATAGAAGAGGAGGATCACGCCGGCGCAGTTGGGCAGGGCTTCGCAACATGAATGCCACGCTGGTTCTTTTCGTGTTGTTTTGGGCACAAGTTCGCCACTAATAAACGTCCTTTGGTATTCCTTTACTCAGGACAATATAGTGACGAGCATATTTGGTCTCAGGATACTTCCCTTCCGAAAACTTAACTTGAAGCAGACTGTTCGTTTTTGCAGCGGGACCAGTTAGTTCTGTGGACACGCCCATTACCTACGGCCTAAATTACCTATAGGAATTTAACGGACCCTAATATCTTAACTTCGGCAAGGTCATTAGAAAACCATAACACTGGCAAACCAAGAGTGGTGGGTTGCTCGACATTGTATACACAGGACTCGTGCTGCTGTAAATATTCAGTCCTGAACCCTTAGAGAAACCATTCTTGTTACAGATAATGTAGCAATGAATGTTTATCAAAAACATTTCCCGCTGGCTTTCTACCGTATTTTTGGGCTAAGGACACGGATTGGATACGGAAGCTGGTTGATGCGATGGAAGGATAATGATCCTTCCAGATCTTGGAGTTTGATTCGTGAGCAATAGATGGGGTATGTAAAAAATCTTCGTTGGGCTCTGTTCATTTACGCGTCGCTCTGCCAGCAAAGCTAGCCATAGGAGAACACTGAACGGGAGGATGAGAAAAGGCGCAGAGAGGAGGAGCTAATGAGTGAATAAAACTCGCAAAGTGGCGGGCATACGTTCCCCGACGCTCACTACACCTGAGAGAACCTCTCGAGGACTCCAGGGAGACTACCATCGTGACATGCTCCTCGTGTCACGCACCAACAAGGCCCACAATACAGCACATGCTGTGGGAGTGCTCGGGGCTCGCGACGGAGAGAAGAGCCCATCTCCCGCCGTACATCAAGACCCACCAGGAGTGCGCATCGCCTCCTCTGGGCCGGGCTCACCCAAGAGAACCTGTTATGTCCCTGTGGACTTTCGCTTGTACCACGGGGATACACAAGAGAATGTAGACACTCACCTTCTTTTCCGCCTTCCCCATCCCTGACTATATCTTGAACCTCCCCTTCCGAATAAAGAATTATAATAATAATAATTGACATAAGGATGGCGACTCGGCCGATTTGGAGGCGGGTGGGGAGGGTGGTGTCAATTCGGGAAAACTTTACATTCTCAGATGGACGCCAGTGGCGGGAGGGAAGTCCCACAAAGAGGCAAACACCGGCTTAGCTAGTAAACATTTATTTTATTATATTATTTATTTTATTAATAAACAGCAGGGTGCTGGTATCAGAACATCTTCGCGGCGACAGGAGTCCTCGGTCCATAGCTCCTTCGAATTTACTCGCCTTCTTCGCTCTCTCCACAACAGTTTGGCTGTCGGAGAGGTCAGTGTGGGGGATAGCAGCGCCAGGCTAAAGCAGGGACTGCTTTCTGGTGTGATTTCTTGCTTGTGGGGGCACTCCCCAACGATCTGGTATACGGTGCCTGTCTGCAGGCAGTATTTGAAGTTGGCAGTTGATTTTGTCGCGTACGTGGTGGTAAGTATGCTATTTTGGGTTGTAGTTGGAAGTCTTTGTAGCGTGATGGCGTCCTATTTTGTAAGTCTGTGGTTCCGCGCCGGGTATTTGCGATGAGCCTGTCTATATGGCGGTTTGACTTCCTGTCAGAAATATCTCAGTGTGAATGCTCTCGAGCTGGGGCGTGGGCCGCCTCACTTCCTTCAAGGGCGGTGTGTCCGGGTGAACATACGATTTCCATCCACGGTTTTGTTGTAGTATGTGCAGTAAAAGTGTAGAACTTCTTTCGTTTAGGTAACTGCTGCACGCCATCTGTTAGTCGGTGATGACGGGGGTGTACTCTTGTCTATTTGTGGCCGTGAGGGCAGTTGCAATCTTCTTCTGCTGTCCCCGATGACTGTGTTATAGGACGTTCACTTCCAATAGCCCTTTTCCTGCTGGCCTGGTATGGCGGTGCGTTTGTGTATCTGGTGGTCATTAGGTGTTGGCTCAGTGCGTGACGTGATGAAATGCTCCTTTATTGTCAATTTCCAATATATGATATTTTTACTGATTTGAAAGCCAAAGAAAGTACGTCTTTTTTCAGCTGCAACACTACGTCCTGTGTAGATGGGTGTGGCCGGAATCTTGTGAGGGAAGTAATCATTGTGTTCCATATTGAGTGAAAGGCGGTTGTGTACCAAGTGCTCCAGCAGTTTGGTCACGTTTGCCATGGAAATAGGCCAGAAATGCTTAAGGGTTAATGGTTTGCCTGGCTTGGAAATTAGAGTTACGAATGCAGGTTTTCAATGCGTTGGTAAGATTCCGCTTGTCCACTGGATGTTGATGTAGTCCGCGGAAAGAGAAAGCGTCCTTCAAGAATGGAGGAGTTGCAATTGCATCGCTGGCACGTTCCCATGAAGACGACGAAGTGTGGCTCCCTGGCTGCCCTACCTAGAAGACTTGTTTCCCGTCATAGCTTGTATATTTTAAAGAATCTAGTTTGCTGCCGGTGCAGGCGGCAAAAAATGCGGCAATAAAATCGACAGCAAAGAAAGCCGGATTGTGGTGGCCAGCAAAAGGAATGGCAGGCAGTAAATGCCGCAGCTCAAGCTACCAATGTTGACCACTGAGAAGGAAACAGCGCTCAACACGGTTGCCACGACATAAGACAGGCATGCGAGAAACGCCGCGCTACCGACTTATGAAGCCGGAGCAAAGCATGGGTATCAGGCTGAGCCCAAGATTCAAGAGAGAGAGAGAGAGAGAGAGAAAGAGAAAATGCTCACGCAGATATTGAGGAACACCAATAAGCCATCAAATATTTCCTTCGTACTTAGATCACCCTTTTCAACTTTTCTCGTAATTTCAGGCTGAAACGAGCCTAGTCAATGCCAAAATAACGTCATTTCTCCGGTGTAAGAAGTATTCAACGTAGAAAAACAGTTCTTTTTGGAGGTAGGCCTTTATTATGAAGTATGTACAAATGTCATTCAATGAAAATGCTTGCATTTGCAGGCAACAAGCGCTGCAAGCTCTTGTGAGGCTATGAAAACCGCCTAATAACTGCGTTGCTGCTAGAGTAACTTGTGGGCGTGTGGGCGTGTCAACAGCCCTGGACACACTAAGCTCATGCGTTTAACCAGGAAGTTGACTTTGCACCTAGCTGTTATACTAAGAAATGAAGCATACTTACAAAAGAGGCGGCGTCCACCGCTAGGTATCGAATGAATTTACAAAATAATTGTAACCGGAAGGTATGTGTAGAAAGTTGTAGCGTTGATGTCATGACAATTACTTCCCAAACTTAAAACTGTGGTAAGTCAGGTTGAGAAACATAATTCTGCACCATTTCACAGAGCACGACTGTATTACAGAAATTCTCACATCACAGCGCATTTACAGAAGAAGGAAGACTTGCAAAGAATTGTGGTTGCGGAGAGTTACAGTTGGCAAATCAGATGGTGAAGAAGTTGAAATAAGCAACCACATATCGGGTTTTTATTTCCCCCTTCCCATTTCAGGTGTTTTTTTTATATAATAATAAACGTTTTCCGAGGAGTAAAACCAGCTAGAATGATACATGGGTCTTGAGGTATCTGAAATGTCCTGTTTTTGCCAACCAGTTGAGGAGAACAGCAGTTACTCAAAAACAGAGGCGAAATGAAAGGCGGGGGAGAGCTGGGGTTATGAAATGTACCTTGCCAAAAAAAGATATATTGAAGATTCGCTATGGTAGCTGCCGACAAAAGCTAACTGGGGTGATATTTTTCTTCTGAAACGTTTTCCAGGAGACTTAAACAAAATGCTAATAAATTTCTATGAACTTCCAGGAGCAGCTCACAACTTGTGCTCATACTCAATGTTCCTTACCAAAATTTAACAAATAATTCTTTTTTGTACAAGTGAATTCGTCCTCCTTTCTAAAACACTTCCTCGGTTTGGTATTTTGTATAGGGAAAGGAATGCCGGCAATTTTAACGACAAACTGCTTCTTCTTTTCTACTATATTGATTAACGGCTGTTCAAATTGGCCTAGTGCGCAGCTTGACAATGGTGTTTCGAAATGAACAATCTACAACGCAGGCCCAAATCTGTAATACTATAAATGTGAACTAAACGCAACACCTCTTACAAAAACGGGCTATACTTTCCTTTATCCCCATAGGCTGGAAGCGTGCGCCAAACAATGCGCACAATTCAAAGCAACCTATAATCAGTTTCGTGCAGCTGTTGCATGCCAACGAAGTCCCTGTGTGGTTTTACGAAAATAATTCACAGTTTTGTCACTTCCACACACGAGTCCTTTCTTTCTTGGCTGGCGTCTTTCTTGCGCTGCCTCTCGTGCAGTGCGAGATGAGCGTACAGCAGGACCATGAATAAGTGCAGAGCCGCGAGAAGTCGGTACATATTGTCGTATGAGCCCATGTGGTCTCGAAAGAAACCTAAAAACGAAATGTTGAGACTTCATTAAAACAGAAACAATTGGGGTAGTGGGGAGGGCACTCGAAAAGAAGACGACACATTATGAAAGATATATTTTGATGGGGCGCAAGGCAACAAAATTCACCTGGCTCAATTCTTACAACAGCCCGTTTTCACACCAACATAATTCTAGTGTGCGTTTTTATTTCTGCCGAACTACATTCTTCTTTATTCAAAGTACAAAAATTACTCCTTGTACACAGCAGTTGTTCCTCATGCTCGCAGTAGTGTTTAAGCTACGCGCTGAAAGCTTCGGTGTAAAGAACACGCCTTACATTTTTTGTTGGTTTCCGGAAGCTATATTCCGCAAAATGTACACTAGCATTTTTTATGCGTTCAAGAAAAGAGAATGGCGCTTGTTCTTTATGACAATGAAGTTGCTAGCACATTACTACAGAAAAACAAAGAATCCGACCCCGTTAGCACAAATGGGAACATTGCATCATATGCAAAACGATCACAATGATTTTGTGGTATTGTTTGCAATTCTTACCGATAATCGTCGGGCTGCTGAGCTGTGCAGGAATCAGAATGATGCCGGTCGCCGCCATGCAAGTGGGAACCTGGTCTGTGCCGAAGAGCTCCGTCATGATGGAACATCTAAGGGCACTTAAAGCAGCGATAAAGGTTATAAGAACAGAATCCACAGCTTCGTACGATAGAGGCCACGTTGTGTGGGGGACGAGGGCGTAGGATATTGCTAGAAGCATGAAACAGGTAGTGGCTAGCGTCGGCCGGCTCACGTAGTTAAGATCGGCAATCAGAGGTACCTAGAACATATCCGACAAGTTCCACAATTGTTGCGTAAGTGATGGCGATCTCGGCGTTCTCAGTAGAGGCGCCTTTGTCAATGGCATAGTCGGCTATTGTGTAGAGGAACGTTGTGTAACCGTAAAGCTCGACCGCTGCTCCGAAGAACCACCACGTAGAAGCTGGGAACTGTGAAGACGGAAACGCGTTGATTCACGAACGTCGCTTGCTGTGTGTCTTCCTTATTTTCAACAAAGCCTGCTGGCGCGAAATTCCTTAGTTGCCAGTTCCCTACAAGACTCCGTGTGTTTATTTAAGTAGTGGGCGTTCGTTCGTGTTGAAGCAAGGTGCACTGCTCTCGACACTATCCCGTCGCATATCTAGCCGCGCTGTGGTCCAGAGGAACAGCGCTGCGGCACTGACATGCATTAGTAGAGCGCTGTAAATGAGCAGAGTTCCACGTAGTCGGTACACGTCTTGTAGGAAGAGGAGAAGGGAGGGGAATGCCAAACCGCACAGAGTAGTGCCAGCGTCACGTATTCCACTTGCGACGGCAAGGTACTTGTCGAAGTGCAATCCGAGGACAACCATCAGACTGACCATCACGACACCCGCCCCGGCACCTGCGTCAATTAAAGCCCGTTAGTAATCAGGATGTTGATACACTCGGCATGCTCACATCAACGCAAACACACCAGAGCCACCTCACTGTAGATAACTTCGTGAATTGAAGACGACAATGTATCAGTATTTTCGGTTTTCAGTATTCTATCAATCAGTCATTTACAAAGTACAGCGAACTGTACATTGATTACACATGTGAGGGGTAAGGTTGGCAAAAATGCACTTTAATGCCTGACGAAGTGCCGCAACCTGCCAAGTCAATAAAGCGCAGAAAGAGCATGTTCGAAACGTAAAAGCAACCACTGTTACGCATTTATGTAACAGTTTTAAAACATCGCTTGAAGAACATTAATATTCCGAGATATGTCTGCTAGACTCAGTTTATAAGAATCCGTATTATATTCTTTTTTGAATGACACAAAGCAAAGAATATGTGCAAATACCCACACTCATTCAACAGATCCATGCCTATTTCTACTGACTAAAAAATAAATTCATCTGACTTTACTACTCAGTAAAAGTGGAAAACATCCATACGCGTCAATGTTTAAAGACAACCTGAGTGATACCACCTCAACGAAAAAATACTTTTTATGACTAAATTACTGAAATTATTTTGCGATCTCTAAACGAAAAAGCTCCTAGAGATATTAGGCTTTCAGAATTTGTTCACTGCAATTGAACCCTTGATTTCACCCGCCCTTAAGAACAATGTTTTCAAATGTGTAATAAACGCTTGACTTGCTCGCAGCAGCAAGCATTCAAATTGCTTTACACAGATTGTTCAGCGCCAAGTGAACAACAGACTGTTGCAGGGGAAGGTTATTTTGGAGTGCAATGGACAGTGTTTTTCCATGCTTCTGTTTTTAGCACTAGGCAACAGCGACGAGCACTCCTGCAATCGTCACAAACAGTAGTTCCCAACTTTGGAGCAAGGGCAAAGATTGCGGATCGTTTACGGTGTGCAAAATACAGAACTCTGTTGTAGGCAGGGTAGTTTTACACATAAACGCAAAATTGAGAAACATATTGGCCAAGTTCATTGCAGAAACAAAAAGTAAAGATGTTGGTTATAACAACGCATTTGCGGTTTCTGTTAGCAGATAATGGGATATCGGAATATACTGTTTATAAAAATAGCACCAGGGACAATTAAGCCGGATAATTCCTACAATGCACGTAGTTATGCGCTTCGGTTTCATTTACGGTGGCGAAAAAGCACCGTTAGGCAGGTTGAACCTCCCCACATCATTGGTGTGGCATTTAGAGGGCAATCCTCCTGAAGCAGGTAAATGCCAACAACAAGAAAAAACCAACTGAAAGCAAAATGGCGACCCCAAATAAAGAGAGAGAGAGAAAGAGAGAGAAATTTTATTGAAACGAAGAAGCACAGAATGGTCGGCTTCATGGTATTAGTTCTGGCCAGCTATTCTGTGTGTAGAAAGGGGAAGGGGAAAGACAGCGTGGGTAGGAAATGAAAGAGAATAATATGGCGTATAAATAAAAGAATTGGTACTATAGAAAAGATAAATCTACTTGTACAGTTTATGTGACGTAGTGCCAGGGCACTAGTGAGGGCACTGGTGCGGATAAGTGTCAGAACTGCCTTGAAAGCATTGTGGAAACGCTGCGCGTCTCGTAAAGGACCCAGACAGTACTTCCTCAGACACAACCCGACAGTCCAAACGGGCCGATGATGTAGATAATGTTTCTCGAGCATGCTTCACAGCATGTTTCACAACCGGTGTAACTCGTAACGCCAATAAGGTGCAGTAGCAACGAGTACAGGTTACGCCAAGCAAAGATGCAGAAGAAAGAGGTTAAGTGGCGAGGAGGAGGTAAACGGAGAGCGAACCTTCCGAAAATGAAAGGAGGTCGTCCAGACTACGAAAATGACTAACGAGCCTGGGGATTCCGCCGTGACATTGAGATGGCGCAGTTAGAACGTGCCCCGTATAAATAAGTGTGAAACAGCACGCGTTTGGATAGTGGCGAGAGGTTTGAGGGCCGAGTCTAGACGGGAGAATACGACAGAAAAGCGTAAGCGCCGAGAAACATTGTCGACGGCAAGTCAGAGTAGGTGAGAGCAAGCTGGCAGCATACCAGCTGTCTGGCTGTTCCCACGCACCCTATGATCATCCTGACGGGGTCTCAACAACAGCGGCGTCCGTGGAACCTGTGCCTTTCCTGCCTCGCTCCCCGGGCCATTCTGTGCTTTCGCTCCTGTAGCCACAACGGCAAGGTTCACAGAGCTTGGTGTAGCTGTAACAGAGTGGTGAGCTGGGCAAGTTGGTATGGTGTCATTCTCGGCAACAGCGCGAAAAAAGACGTGGACGAAGGGAACGGACAGGACGAGGGCTGACTCACAACTAGTTTATTCAAGCGATCCGTGTGGAAAATAAACGTTTACAACCGAAAAGGGAGAGAGAAAAAAACAAAACATTCCAATAAACTAAACTTGAAAAAACTAAAGTGAATAAACTTGTTGTGAGCCAGCGCTCGTCCTGTCCGTTCCCTTCGTCCACGTCTTCTTTCGCGCTGTTTCCAAGAATTGGTGTAGCTTTGCCTCGATTTTACTGCCACCATGGGTCCTTGCCCCTGCAGCTGCGGCAGGGAATTCTGAGGAACACGCCTTATCTTACTGTGCCGAGTTCACAATACTATGAAACCTACAAACTGGGCTTTCGCGACTTGCCAGCCCAGAAGGGGCAACTCAGCAATGACCACGTTATAGCCACGCTCGATGGCTACAGCGACAACGGTTACAGCTCCCGACGCATCGACCGATGAGACCGTAACGACGCACAAAAGCAACCCATGGCGCACCATTGGCGTTGCATAACGACCTTCGCTAAAGAACGACACGAAACCCCCCTTTTTAAGACGAATACGATTTAGGCGAAGTTCTCTCCCATGTAATCCGTGTCAAAGTCAAAATGGAAAATAAAACGGCTTCAATAGCGCTAGAATTTTCTTCTTTTTTATCTTCCGGGCGGTCCCCGCAATTTCGAACAATCTTCCTGAGTGGGCATGCCTTGGGCACGCCGCGACGCCTGCGCTCCATGGGCGCGTTCGGCAATTTTTCGCTATTTTTACCTGATTACACGAAAAACTGCGCTTTGCTAAAGAGATTCGCTTAAAGTAGCCAGAAAAGACAAGTGAATCACTTTGTCAGCCTGTGTGTTTGTTCGTGCCACCCTAAGGCTGGTGGTGATGGCGGTGCAAGATGTCTAGAGCTTATAAATACAATTGTTGGAGTTACGTACATTTTTTCGCGTTTCTCAATTTTCGAAATCTTACAAAATCTTCGTGACTTTATCGGCCTATAACTATAAAAATAGTACAAGGTGTTTCACGCAAGCGAAAATAATGCAAGCATATGTATACAAAGCGTTTCAGAATTCCGCATGTCTCTATTGCAAAACAGCTATGTAGGCGCGCACTCCACGTAGCCTTCTTGTACGACTAGAATGACTCTAGAAACCTAGAGTAGTTCATTGGCAACCCAACCGTCGAGGTGGTGGAGCGTTACGAAATGAGCCCGCGGAAAATTTTACACTGGCCGCGAAACTGGGGACCATTCCAGAATTATCTAGCGCAGAAGAATGTTAAAGTTAACATTCTAGCATTGCAGATGTGAGCTACGGCGGGGTGGTGCCAAAATCCAGTTATTACGAGACGCAGTTGGTCGAAATAAGAGATAGGTCGGGTATTTGCTCTCCATTTAATTATTGAACCGAACGAGCCAAGAGACAAGGCAAAAAATTCAGTGGGCATCTTGAATGGGGATACCACTAGTATGAATAACAGAAATCTTTGCTTAGTCTTCAGAGACCGCAGAACGGGGAACGTAATCATGTTCTTCAAAGAAAAAACCTTGCGGTCATTGCATTAGGTCACGACCGCAGAGCTTTTCCCATACGTTTACTACCAAACTTCCTCAGCCGCTCACGTAATAGCACCGAATTCGCTCTGCAATAGAAGAGTGTCACGGGCAAAAATCAGGCACTTTTTTTATTTGCCATAGAATGCCCGTTTGCAGAAAATAACCTATTTACAAGTATAGAATATTAGGGGCGCTAGGCAGACGAAGACGAAGTCGACACACACGCCAAAAACCGATCGATTGGTGCCTTTTTGTGGTGTGTGTGTCTACTTCGTCTTCGTCTGCTTGGCGGCCCTGTTATTCGTTCCAATAAGCATAAACCAACTTGCTGAACAATTTTTGTTAAGCCTATTTACAAGTAGAGAGGGGTACCCATCTCGCTAACGAAGGCAAGAAGGGAGCGATGGTGGGGTCCCCAGAGGTCCGAGGGCCTTGGTCCGAGCCTGGAGGTCCAAGGGCCTTCCAGGTTGGAGGCCTGTGCCTCTCAAGTGCCGCTTTCTAAGCGAAGTTCAGTGAACGACACACCAATATTGGATGGTCCGCATCAGCGTGTTTGGCAGGAGCTGTGCAAAAGGTGCAGGTGTCATCGAACGTGTCATGGTAGCGTGGTGGTGATGGCCGGGTAATTGCAGGCAAAAGCGCCACTACAACGCGAAGCCTGTGGAGCAAAACTTCTTCCCAGCGAGCAAGTCTACTGGGAGGTCCGCTCCACACGATGGGATGAGGGTACGTGTGGCGCGGCACAGATCGTCCTTCCGCTGGAGAAAGTTTTTTGTTGGACCAGTTGGTAACATTGGGAGCGGCCGAGGTATATGTGTAGAGTGACAAGCCCTATCCGCTACAATGTGAGCGGGGAGCGCATTCCGCCGAACCCACAACAGCCAGAGAGGGCAGGGGTAAGTGTCTAGTAGTGTGTGGATTTCCCTGAAATAGTACATTTGTTGGATACTCGGCGTAATCCCGTATCGCCGCCGCGAAGTCGGTACAAAGATGCAGGATGGAACCCACGGGGGCGCGCTGCAGGGTCCGGCGTTATTGCCTGTAGGCCATCCCGGATGGCTGTGAGCTCCGCTAGTAGAGATGGCAGAGTGCGGATTGTTTGGTAGAGGCAATGTGTCGCCTGCTAGCGGCGCAGACGACACGAGGGGATGTGCGATGCGTTGGCGGCGCTCGGTCGGGCAGACTCTCCGTCTGTTTATGGTCGAGGCCGGCCTTTCATTTTCTGCGTGTTTTACGTTTCCGTGATGTTCCCCTACAGAAGCAAGGGGTATCTAATCGTCAGAAAAATAGTTATTGCGAGTGCTGTCGAATAGAGGTTGGACAGGCGCCGGGTAGCCCCGATGTCTTGGGAGCACCCAGGTGCTCTTAAGGCGTCTTTGCTTGCCGCTCCAATGGACGATGAACTGCGCAAAAAGTGGGAACAAAATTGGGGAAGACTGGACAAACTCTTGACCATATCTTTAGCCGTCGGTGAGCGCCACTTTGGGCCCGAGTGCATATATATTGCGGGATTAAATCCACGTAATAAACGGCTGTGAAGTGCGACTTGCACGCGGGAAGCTGTCACTGGCTCCAGGTGCTGTACCTACCATCCTGCCTACTGTGCGTCGAATTCTGTACGGAGCATGCAAGCGGAAGCCGCAAAGAAAAAGGCGGGCAAAAAAAAAAAAGAGTTCCAGTTTCGGCAGTCAGCAAGAAGCGACAAAGCTGAAGAGCCGAAAAAGATGAGGTGCGCCAGCCACACCACGAGGCTTCTCTCTCTCCGCAGGGCTCATCAAATGAAGGCGCAAGTTCTGTGGAATGGGATGCTTTCACAATTAGCCAGCTTCAAGAAGTCAAGCTTCCTTAATTCAAAGCTCTGGTGCCGGCTAAATTTTGCCGGCGATCAAAACGTTCTTTTCGCTACCACATCGATACGAAGAGAAGAAAAGCTAGAAGTTTTTCACGAGAAATCCGTGCTCTTCTATCCACATGACGACAAAGTGTCGGCGCAAACATTTTTTCGTAGTGTGTTATGCGGAAGCGGTGAAATAGATTCCCCAGCTGTTGCAAACAGTGTGCTGCAAGAAGCTGACAGCAGTTCGGCCTGCAAAGGGGCCATGACGGCTACGGCGTTTTGTGATGTATTGCACGTGCTAACCTCGCATTCAGCCCTAAGTGCCTGGGGAAAGCTTCCTCTAAAGGTAATTTGTTCACTGAAAACTTTGCTGCTGAAAAAATCAGCCGGGTGCTACTGGACGCGTGAATAAAGGCAAATTCACGAGTAGGTTCATGCCGGGACTTTATTACAGTAAGTAAAAAAAAAGTAAATCCATTCGTAAAGAATTAAACATACCAGTTGTCCGCCGGCAGCACATCGAACGCGTACGCTCGTATCGATCATCTGCGCAGGTAGCAGACGACACGATTTATAACCGTTTCCCTACCGCTCAAACGGGCAGATTTGCAACAAAACGTTCCTAGCAAAGTACGGGGATGCCAGACGCAAGTAGCTTTTTTTTGTACAGGTTAATTACTACCCAACATCGGAACAACGACAGCCATAACAACTGCAGATCGCCTGAAGTACAGCGACTGCCGCGGCGGCGCCTTTCGAAGAGAGCGCAGCAGCGCCACCTGTGTTTTTCTACACAGAAGAGCACACCCCTTCCTCGCCGTTCGCGCCACTAGATCATTCTAGTTCACTATAGGTAGAGGCAAGTTTGGGGGGCCTCAGGATAGACAAAACGCCACCCTTGACCCCAGCGTACTGGGTCTCAGCCGTCAGTAGTGATCCTCTCGCACATGGCTTTCCGGTAGATCAAGTCTGAAGTCGAGTCAGTGGCCGATAACCTGGTGATACAGCCATGACGGCCTGGTTACAGGGCGATCTGGTGGAGCAGGTAGGGAACAGCCCATATAACTAGCTAAGGCTGCTGCTTCCGCAACAAAAGTACGTTTGTGCATAGGATCTGAGCGATGTTCTTCAACCAGTTCTGCAAGCCTGTTCAGCTAAGCCTCAGCATGGAGTGATGGTATCGGGGTCATTCTAGGGAGGCAGGTCATGGTGCGCATTGCGGCTCTGTTTAGAGCCTTAAGCCAGGCCCACTCCGTCTTAGTCATATACTGGAATTAGGCCTGATAAACCAGCCGAGGCTGCAGTACTGACCTCTCTAGCAGACAAGCCATCTTGTAGCGGGAGCCACGGGACTTCTGCGAGATGCGTCAAATCAGGTGAAACATCTGTTCTGTATTTTGTCGGGCAGATCGAAACCACATGGCATCCGACCCACACGCAGAAATCGCCAACCCTACCACGCGAAGAGATGCGGCAGTGCGTACCGGTTGGCTGGAAAGTTGGGGTATGAGGGGAGAAATTGCCAGTTTGCGACTTCCCCAAGCACTTGCCACGAGCAGAGCGGCTGTTTTGTCCGCTGAAAGTGTCAGTCCACCAAATTGACACATGTCTGCGTGTCTCTCCAGGCTTGTTGAAGGCCCACGCTTTGGCGATGCAGGTCTGGCTGGACGGTCCATACCGTGATGTCAGCGTAGACGAAGAAATACAGGTTCGGTATAGAGCCCAGAGGCCAGGCAAGCGGCAACATCATAATATCAAAAAGGAGGGGCGAAATAACTGACCCCTGAAGTACTCCGCGAACCGTTCGGAAGTGGCCACAACTTTTCCCGCTAATTTGTATAAAAAAAGATGGTTTAGTAAGAAAGATCTGGATGAAAGCTGCCTTGACAGACGCTTCTCATGACGCTTGGAAGCTGCAGTCAGACGTTGTAAGCGTATTCGTGCCTCCACAGACGAGGGATCAGGTGAGGCACTCACTTCAGCTTGCGTGCGCTGGGCACATAGCTGCATACGTCGGAGGCAGGTTTTGGCCGGGACTCCTCCACCCACGTTTTGTGAGAGGTGTCAATCAGAGCACGCGTAATAAAAGCGATGTAATCTGGGCTGAGTGCCGCCACTCGGTGATTAGCAGGAGAAAGATCCGGTTTTATTTCAGTGGACTTCATAAAGCGATTACTTCTGCAAAAGAGCATTGATTTGCGCTTTGGAATAAAGCGGCCAGTGACCATGAGCCTCGGGTTGGTAACCCCTTCAAGCATTCTACTTGGTGATTTTGAAATCCTTTATTCCCGAACTTAAAAATCTATCTGGCTTTTGGCATAATCTACTTCATTATACACTAATGTTCCAGAAATCGTGCTCTTGCGTACACTTCACGCTATCAGTACATATTACTGCAGAAACATTGTCTCTTCCATCAGGCAACACACCCCGGCATTCTGGGCATCGAATGACTGATAAGCTTCACGTATCTTTAATTAAAGAGATGAAACACGGCGTGGCATGAACTACAATCAAACCCAGGTATGTGCGCTCGATAGGAAGCTTTCTAACCACAAGTCCAGAATTACATAAAGCTCAAGTGGGTACTGTTCTGCTACATAACTTTTGTAATGCAGTAGCTCTGTAAAACGTACTCGGATTGCGCGGTTTAATGACTCCAAGCTACAACTGGGCTAGGAGGCACCCGGTAGTGGAGGGGAAGGGACTAGGTTGACTATTTGGAGATTTTACGATTCACCAAAACCTCCACAGACGTGCGTTTTAAGTGCAGAGAACTTTAGGTGCTCGCCTTGTCGTAGCTCCCTCGCGGGACCCCAGTAGAGCAAAAGGGCGTTCCGTTGTAGCCCTGTCGTCACTGCGTACCCGTGAGGCTTCGAAAGCCAAGCGGTTTATATAGTCATAAACATACAAAACTCGCGAACCACTGGAGTTTTGTCCTACATCTCGCCGTTATTTAGCGCGAAGAATGGGTGCGTTTGAGGTAAAATATAAGTAATTAACCGGCAGCGCCGGCGTTCATGTAGTTAGGAAGGCTCGTTGGGTTGCTGTTTACTATAGTAAGCAAAAAGAGCGGCCGCACGATAAGAAAAATAGCGCGTTCGAAATGCCACAGAAAGGTTCCAGACTGCAAAATGGCGCGTTTTAAATGACGCAGAAACGCTCCGGCCGCGCAAGAAAAACGTGTTCCAAATGTCGCAAACCAGTTCGAGCATACGAAAGTAAACTGAACACGGAAGGAACAGAACTCCTGCTGACGCAGTTTCAGGCATAAGGGCACGCGAGTACTGAGACGGCGGGAAATTTGAATTGCATGGGGTGATAGCAGTGAGCGGAGAACGGCGGGAGCGCCCAATATGGAGAATCACCTGCTCTGCACTTCCGCCAGCTTCCACTTTGAGTAGAGCGCTTTAATTTTTAAATGCGGAGCATTACTTAGGCTCGCCTGGTCCTCCATCGTTGATGGCGGCGCCGTTCACACGCTCACTGCGCATGCGCAACTCTCCTCCTTACACCCACAGCTCCGCGATAGTACACTATAAAAAAAAGAAATAGTTAGTGGCGCCCGGTTTCGATCCCACGACTCTCTGGCCGCAACGGGAGGTACATGGTGCTCTTCCCACTGCGCTACAAATCCGGGACAGGAGCAAGTGCTACGAACGCGCCTTATGTCCTTGACTCATTCAAACTACGTCAAGAAGCTACTGATACAACGAAGGCACGCGAAGCTGAATGTCAACGGAAATGACGAACTGAAAACTTTAGAGGGGATGCTGAATTTCCCGTCGGAAAGCTGTGGCGGGAAGCGCCACGCGCCTTGCAGCTCAACCAGCCCCGTCCGCAGCGCCTCTGATGCTGATTGTGGCAGGATGCCCCTAGGGATTGGCCAACCAACGAATCCATCACGAGATAGGTTCGCGTTCAACCACCGTCGTCATCTTCCCGTAGGGGAACCGCCGAAGAAGAAGAAGAACGAGAAGGCAAATCTGCGAAGAGGAGAGTGTGTACATTGCTCTGAGCCGGTGCACCAATGTAACAACCTTTACCTCACCAAAGCTGACGGAGACTACCGATTCTACCACAGAGACAACATCGGCAAGAACATGATGAACGAGTTTCGGCGCCTCGAGAACCACCGCCTACTCACCTAACACAACAGCACTTGCGTGGCTTTGCGACCGGTGTGGACCCGGACGCGGAATTCCCTCTGGCGCTAGTAAAAACCAGATCACTCAACATAACGGCAACACAATAGAACCACACGGAACCGCACGATGCTTCGCATCCTCATCCAGGGTTCCCCACGAGAAGATGATGTAATTGTTTTGCTTTATGCATCCACGTGTAAACTAGCCACTTCGGCCGGTATGAAACCAGTGTCATTGTGCTCAGCAGCACAACGCCTTAGCTAGTGGGTCACACGGCTGGTTCGTTCTGGGTAGCTGCCAGAGTACAGATTCATGGCTTCCTGGTAAAGAGTTCTAAGTGGTCTTCAGAATATTCACATACCCACTCCAGATCACCTAATGGCATTGACAGCTGTTTTCTGAACCTGACGGTCCATTCACAAATTCCTATTTACTTGCGACGTCCGCATGCGCTACATTTCCACATACGGACTCACAGGAGTTGACCGGATGAAAATATGGCAGCCTTCCGCCGCTAACAGTCGATTCGTTAGCTCCATTTCCCATCATGCTGTGGCATTCAAACCTCATAAGAATATCTCTGCATAAGCATATCATAGGCATATCATAAGCATAAGCAAACGCCATAAACATGTCCCTAGGATATTTAAAGATAACGTTATGTGATGCTAGAGTATATATATAGGTAGCCGTCTGAGGCATGCAGAAAAACACCTTGCTTTGATTTGAATTCTAGCGTTAGGAGGTAATGTTCGGGAAACAATGCAAATCGCCTGGAAGATAATTCTTGCTTCAAACGACGATGAAAGGTGTGCGGCATCGTCTCTTGTTGCAGTACATTCAAAGCAGTTGGTGAGTATATAGCAAATACAGAAAGTTGTGCATGTTTCGTCATGTAAATGCAGCTGACAGCAAAGCAGCCTTAGAAGAATTTTTCTACTGGCTCTCTCTGTGTCAAATTTCGCCTCGTAATGTTCCTGTGTAATAATTGCAATTTTGTATACATGCACCAACACGACTTTTGGTACCCCCGTAGTCTTAAGCTTCCCTGACTATAACGGTTTCGCGAACAGTACAACGTTTTCACCTTGAAGCAGTTTCAGATTACAGAAAATGCGCGTCTTACGTGTCCAAGCAACACCTGAGCTATGCAAGCTTGCTATAAAACTGGCCACAGAATAACTCAGCCTATACGTTGGACGTTGTGGTTTTTTCATATGCGTGCTTTTGTTCTTTATATATGGTCACCACGTCATCCAGGAATATTTCTTAACGTTTCTTGTCACTATGAGCTGTCACATTTCCTCCGAATGCACCCCATTGTCCACAAGAGATCGTATACTGAATAGAATCTAATGAAGCTTTTTAGAACGCCTTGTGAAGTTGAATTCGGTTGTGCTGTTAATATATAGCTTGAGTGTTCAGTGCTAGTGGACCTCTGCAATTCAAAAGTAGTAATATTGAACCGTGCAAGAAAATTGCACTGTGTTGTGAAGGTTTCCACTGTTCTCAGTGGAACATCGGTCGGTTTGCCTCAAACATAATGGTGCTATGTTTTGTAAGAGTATTCAGATTTGCAACCAGGGGAGCGCCTACTTTTATTTGGGGGGGGGGGGGAAGGTTGTTGGTCATTCATGAAGTCAGGGATATTCGTTGGAACAGATTGAACATGGTTTGATTTGTCAGAGTTGGTGGCCAGAAAATACGCTTACCAAATATTCGTGCTGAACATTAAAATATGTTTGAGGTTTGAACTCCACGTGTTTCTCTCCTCCTAGGGCTCTTGTTATGAATATTTCGTCATTGCTTCCGCGCTGGTTCGAGGGCACATACGCAAGAAAACGCCGCTATTGGCAGAGTATATGCTTTAGTAACAGCGTGAAGGTATTTTACAGCCGTATGCAACAAAATGGACTAGACAAAAATCTCATAAAAAACGTGTAAGTGTGGCGCGCAAACCATGGAGGTATTCATTGAATGGCGATCACACTAGCTATCCAACTGCTGCCAAGCACAAAACAGAGGCAAAAACGTTATCGCAATCGCTTCAACGCGATTTCAAGATTAATTTCTTGCTTCAAACATCGCACACACCTGCTATATTACTAGCTAACGATTAAACATAAATCGCAGTAAATCAAAACGAATAATTTTTTTGTGGGTACTGCGGTATGATGAAACCGCTGTTATTGATCTGCTTACTTTTAACTTTGGTATATTCACTCTTTGAGAAAATGGATGAAGCACTTATACATTGTTTAGGGCGAATGGAAAATTTGTGTGTATTGGAGCAGCACATATTTCTCCAGTTAGTTTGACTAGGTGCATTTCTGCGCTGCCTCCTTTCTTTTCGGAATAACTGAGGCACGTAGAAAAGCACCCAGTGAGGTCAACTTCAGTTCTGGGACGAGCTTCTTTGTAGCCTTAAAAATGAAGCGTGTGTTGATAAACGTTTATGGCGTGGTAGTAACCGAAGTAGCAAAGCCGTTTCTCTCTAGCAGGGTGTACGTTGGCTTTGCAATAGCCAATAAAAAGAAAATCAAGAAAGAAAATAAACCCACGCCCATGGTATGAATTATTCACTCAAAATGAGAGTACAGAAGCATCACAGTGGATGCCCACACAAGTGTTTTGAGCACGCTTATTACAAAAGTGCCAAAGTAAAGTCTAATGCTTTGAGCACTGCCGCGCGAAAACAGTCAGAATTGTACTTCAAAATTTTGCAGTCCTAAGAGGATTTGGTATATTTAGCTGAATGTGGGAAGAAAATAAAGCGTTAATAACTGTGCCGAAATGGGTAATTATAACAATTAAAAATACCTATATATGTTATACCTAAAAAGGAACATATTAGTTATAGAAAATTGTGTCCTGAGTATACTCACAATTTAATAGCTGTGCCGAACTTTTTTACGTTCTTTTCTATGTCTAATCTGCTCAGCTGTAGATCCTTACGATGATATTCACGACTTGACGTCGTTAAGCCAAATTTTTATCTCTGCAAACCTCGGGTAGCAATTTAAACTTTTCCCGATGCTTATTTCAAATTTTCAGTTGCCGCTTGTTCAATCCGATAGAAAGGTATTACATTAGAGGTAAGCTTTTTGACTTCTCTCGAGGAATGTAATTTGACATCATGAAGAAAAAAAGGGCCACCTAAGTATGGCGATAGATAAAAAATTACCATTTAGAGTCAACCTTTTTTGCCTGATTTGCAGAGAAATCAGTGGAATATTGTAGGTAAGGTTTAAAATGACATTGGAAATACCATGAAGAGCTCCGAAGGCAAGGGTCAACCACGTGACATTTGGAGCAAAGGCAGCGCCTATGACCGGGAGCCAAAGCAGCACGCTGCCCAGGAGGGTGATTTGGGACACCGTCAAAACCCTTTGAAGAAAGAGTATGAAGAAACCTGAAACAGAGCAAAGTTTGCATGTAAAGCTTCGCAAAGTCGAGAATTCAAATATTGCCAGGGTATCTCGTTTTTATTAGTCAGATATGCGAACAAAAACGAACGCGATTTCTGGAGAAGCAGCATTGATTGATCTATGAAAATGTTGCGTACTCGTAAGGTGAACCGGAATGCTTTTATTCATCGTGCGATGCGTTTTGACTTGCACACAAGACGTGCACAGTTCTCTCATGACCCCGTATTGGATCTTTCATACTGGACTTCCACTAAACAGCAGACTTCATGATGGGCAATCGCAGTACAAATTGAGTGTTATGGGGCTGATTCAAAATAATTTGAACGGGCGCTGTCAATTAGGCTTAGGTCACCTAAATGAAAAACAGTGCCAAGATACTCCAAAGGAGTGATTAACCCAATGCAAGCGCTCACGAAAAATTGAATTCTTCTTATCCTGGTATTGAGATTTTCGAAGGCGCGTTTGTTGCATGAATCCCATTTTTGAACTCCAGCGCTGTTTTTGTTGAAAGTAAAATGTTTGGCTGCCCTCCAAACATTATTGTACCAGGAAAGTTCCTTCTATCTTCAAAATGGTAGTAACAGACGACTACTCGTAGAAAAACTCTTTTAAAAGATTCTTGCAGGATGCGCTGCCTTTCGAAAGATACGGCGAAATCTTCTTGCAAGGTTATATGGAAGGAATTGTGCGTGACGTATTGCGCGCACCAATTACGTAATCAGTCATCTGGTGAACTCAAACTGCTTCTAAACTTCTGCGCAAAAAGAACACACTCCCAGATATAAAAACCGACGAGGACGTAAAACAATTTTGTGCCCCTATATTGTTACACTACTCAGGGAGCTGGAAGGTAATTGACAGGTTATCTCACTCTACACTTTAACGAACTTGTTATGCAGCCAAACTGCAATGAGTATGAAAACTTAATAAATGTCACCAAAAAACTTCGGGATTCTTCTGCACTTCGCCTCACAACACGTCACGTGCTGCTTTACGGCATTCAAATTCGGCCAACGAATTTACAGTAATATCGAGTTTTCACAATACAACTCTTTACACAAAAACGTCTATCAACCTTGCTCGAGGGCCACCATCGACGCGATTCTGCAATTACCGTAGAGGGGAATAAAAATGAGCGAAACAATTTGCGATATCACGGTAAGAGATGTTTTTCCTAAGGCAACCACAACTGAAACTTCGCACACGCCAAAGCAAATCACAAAATTGATAGGTCTTCTGATAGATGAAGATCCGGTCCAAGGCCGTGGGCCAACGCAAATATCTCTTCTAGGCATTCAGTCTTCGTGTTGGTTGCCAGTGGTGGAGCAACAGTTCACTCACTGTTTGGACGGTCGTAGCGATCCGCTGTGATTCTATATTTTTGACATATTTTGACATTTGTCTGGATTATCCAGAAATTTATCCCTCCTGACGTACGGCACAACATACGCGTAGATGTAACGACAACTTAAGGCCAAGGAAAAACAACATATTCCGTCTGAATACACCCTCCAGGTAAAGCGAATACCACCCGAACAAAAATGGCCCGCAGTTTAGTTTGGCTAGGCTCGGTCATGCAAACGAAAGCGTGTTTGACTACCCCAGCGCACATGGACCAGCGGCCTCGCTCCATGCTGCCATCGCACAACTGCTAAAATAAAGCACTGTATCAGCTTGAGCAACAAACTGCGAGGCGGCAGACAGAGCATCGCCATCTCACTTCCATCCGGTCGGTGATTCACGTGGTTAGGTCACATGGACGCAAGGCATGAGGTGGCGGTCTGTTCAGAGGCAGCGGCGTCGCGTGGCTGCAGCTGCGGGAAGTCAAGTGGTATCTTTTCGTCACTTCAACCGAAACTGTCATGAGCGGCGAAACTCGCTCTATCAGCGCTGTAAAGCAGCCAGACTATGATCATTCGAAGATAAGCAAGGGTTATGAAGTGTTTGACCAGTTTCTTTGCTGCTGCAGTTTGTTGGCCTCAGCAGCTCGGCTCTATTTTGGAATGTAAAGAGAGAGTGTTTAAAAGAGAAGAAATGTCTCGGGTTGTACTTTGAAACCTAGTGAGCAAGAGCGAAAGCGAAGACTATGGACACACTGTTTCTTAAAATTTTGAGTTTGCATGGGATTTCGCAGCCTGCCGTAAAAATATATCTACTGGATGATGGAATTTTTCCATTCCCTTGCGCTAAAACGCTTATGCAGACGTATCATCTGGTGCTGATCGACCAATCGCAGTCGAAGCAGCAGTTTCGCCCTCCCGTAGTCGCGTTTTACCGCAGCAGCAAGGCTCCAAGCAACAGAGATAATAAAAAAAGGCACACCTTCCGCGTCGCCGAATGAAAGTAACTTACGACGTGCCAAATGACACCTCAAAAAATTGGCTCCAATCCACGCTGTGAAGGTGCTTGGAAAGCAAAGGTTTAAATGACACCCACAAGAACTGCCCATGCGACGTAACTTGATGTCACTCACGTGGCTCTAAAACGAGTCAAACCAGAGATTCTGACAGCTGTTACATGGAATTCGCGGGGTGGCGTCCCGAACGCAGCAGCAGCGACGGCCACGGCAGGGCTACAGTGGCGGACACCGCCGCTGTAGCCCGGTGGTGAATCGGGACAAAAAAAAAACGGAAAGGAACGTCTTTCGAAGGCAGCGGAACCTAGCCGGAACCTTCGAAGACAGCGGAACCTAGCCGTACTGATGTGCTAGCTCGAGGCTGCACCACCGCGCGACACAAGCGGAGACACCGAAACAATTCGGCATGTGAGTGTATTGATTTCCATTTATGCAGATTAATTGATTGATTTGATTGATTGTAGGGTTTAACACGCCGACGCAACGCAGGCGATGAGGCGCGCCGTAGTGGAGGGCTCCGGATTAATTTTGACCACCAGGGGATCTTTAACGTGCGCCGAAATCTCGTACACACGGGCGTTTTTGCCTTTCGCCTCCATCAGAAAAGCGGCCGCCGCGGCTGGGAATCGAACCCACGACCTCGTGCTCAGCAGCGCAACGCCTTAGCCACTGAGCCACCGCGGCGGGTTATGCCGATTAATACTAGTTAGTTTAGGCAGTTTGAGAATTGCGAGAAAGGCTAGGGAACTTTTATGAGCGCTGTTTATCAGAACCAGTTGCTTGTTTCGCCTTTTTAAATGCAGAGCATTTCTTTAACTCACGATGTCACCCGGCGTTGTCGGCGGGCCTCGGCGTCCGCAACAGCCGTTCCAGGTGCGCCCTCTCCCCACTCCTCCTCTCCCGCATCACGCTACCCTCCTCGCTCTCAACAACAGGTCCGCACCCCTCCCCCTACACTATATAAAAAATAATACTTACTGGCGCCTGGTTTCGATCCCACGACCCTGCGGGCGGAACGCAAGGTGCATGGTGCTCTACCCACTGCGCCACAAAGCCAACACAGAATGGAAGGCTACGAACGCGCCATATATCCTTGACTCATTCAAACTACACACTAAACTTTTTTACACCCTTTTTGGCCGAAAAGGGTGCAAAAATCTTGTCCCATGGCTAACACCCTTAAAAGGTGTTTTGGCAAAAAAAGGGTGTATGGATGAAAAAAGGGTGTTGAGCTCAACACCTTTAAAAAAGGGTGTTGAGTCTCACACCCCTTTTTTTTAGGTGATGGCATGCGCAGAGACAATGTCAAACGGCGGAGCGCGCAGCATTCAACACAAACAGCCAATACGTACAAGTTACAGTTGGAACACGGGATGCAAGCGGTACAGGGAGTGCATACTTACTTAACATGTGCTGTTCTTGCTTTTATATCCAGCAGAGAAAAGCCCCCAGATGGAGTCGGTGGGCTTGTCGCGAAAAACTGATATTTTAGCGCTAATTTTGGAAGTATGGATTTTACTACGAGAATATACAAATCAACACGCTGATTTGCAAAAACTTTTTAATTACGCGGTAGTTTTTCTGATCCGTAACTTATAGAATTTTATTAAATACTATACAAATCTTCCTTGCCACCTCAACACGCTTCAAAAAGGGGGTTCATTATTTAAACACCCTTTTTCCCAGAAGGGTGTAAAGCTACAAATTAGGGTGTTCGAAACTAAGAAAGAGGGCGTAAAGAAAAAGGGTGTAAGAAAAGACCGCCAACGAAGAAAAAAGGTGGAGAGACCTCCAATTTTGGAGGCCTTTTGTACCTGTTTACACGGGTGGACTGAACTTTCTCTACAAGCGGGCGGGGGGGGGGGGGTTGTACATCACGATGTTTACAGCAATATGAATTGGCATAATTTATTACCAGTGAAGCTCTTTAAGCTTCAAGAGGTAGTTTCGGTGGCATTAGCAAAAAAATACAAAGAAAAAGAACTGGGGCACCTGTAAAGGGTGCCCCACCGCAGATAGGGTATTATAACAGTGAAGTCGGCTTTCGAGCTTGTCAGAGTGTGAGCACAAGGGGCGTATGCGTATCCGCACCTCTTACTGTACCATTTCATAGGTACTAGTCTTTTTTTGGATTCTAAAAGGCAAAAAATTCGCGCAGCTTGCAATAGTGGTGCAAGGCTGGAGAAACAGCAACGCTGGGCGCCGACCTACCTTGTTTCCCTCTTGGATCTCCTGGAAATGGGGAGGGGGGTAAAGGGGGGCACACTGGAACAGCTTTGTAAAATCCGGTTAAATTTGGCCTCATCCCTGAGCGGTCATTCTGGCTTAGCAAGAACATTGTAAAGCTTAGCAAACATAACAAAACTTAGCAGCACCGGAAACATCTAGGTCGACCCTCCAGCTCCGCTGTTCTTTTTTTGCAACTGAACACCTATTTCACACCGTTTCAACAACCTACAGAAAGCCAAGCGTGTTGCAGTCGGTACACCCTTTTTGCCACACGGTTACAGTCTTCTTAATTTTGAAGGTTCAAATTGGTGTTTCACGTGCCAAAGCTAAACTTGGGGCATGTGGTGCACCGAATAAGGAAACGAGCGATCATTGCATGAGAGCAATTATTTTTTTTTGCGCTTGGAAATTTCTTGCAAATAGAGGAGTATATGAGGGGATGTCTTCTTCTTTACAGTTCTATTATGCATCCAAACATGGCCTTATTCAATGAACAGCTGAACACCATTTCCACACCCTTTCAACACCCTAAGAAAAACCAAGGGTGTTGAAGTTGATCAAAACCCTTTTTTTTCACGCAAAAAGGGCATAGAACTAGGAAAAGGGTGTTGAGACTCAAGAAAAAGGGTGTAAAGGCCTCCCAACACCCTTTTTCCACTTATGCTACACCCTTTTTGGCTAAAAGGGTGTAAAAAAGTTTAGTGTGTACGTCAAGAAGCTGCTGATACAACGCATTCACTACCTGTGGGCGGAACGCGAGGTACATGGTGCTCTTACCACTGCGCCACAAAACCGACACAGAATGAAAGGCTACGAACGCGCCTTATATCCGTGACTCATTCAAACTACGTCAATAAGCTGCTGATACAACGCATTCACTACCACCAACTCCCCAAACACTAAACGTTAACGCAATACACCCACCCCCTATGCGACGCATTTACTCTAGTCCCCCTCGCGGGGAGATGGGCCCTTTTATAAGTACTTCATTAACACTCCACTCACCCCTGCGAGGTGCTGGCTATCGGGCTCCTTTACAACCGACTTCACGGCCGCACACAAAGGTATTGCTGAGAAGACGTACTTCCCCACAATGCAAGCGGTCTTGCGTGAGAATTTAGGTCACCTATTTTAATACCTCTAAAAACACAACCAATTTCGCATTCACCAATTTAGAAAACGCAGTCCTATCCGGGGCAAGCCGTGCGCAAAAGGTAGCGTTTCTATAGCGGCCAGATGTCTGTCTGTGGTTTGTACATTTTATTTTCCCGCTCTACAAACCAACCTTAACGTATTTTTGCCGTGCGAGCACTTAATTCCGTCGGGTGGGGGTTACCCCGGGGGTGCTGCCGAACAAGTTAATCAAGCCTTGCGAAGGCAGCGCGCAATGAACGCGAAGCTGCGCCAAAACAGGCCCAAAACAAGCGTCGCTAATGGAGAAGATGAACCCGTACCGCCGACGCCACCACCCGTGAGCAGGCACTTGCGCGCGGGGAACGCTAGGAAAATTCGCCCCGCGATCTACAATGTGCTCCGTGGGTGAAGCCCTCCACCGATGTGAATCCCCGCCGCCACCTACACCGCGTTGGGAGTGTGTTCTGCACGCCACGAAAGAACCTTTGACTGGTAGAGGTAGAAAGCTTTGCTATAAAATGTGTAGCTCCGAAGATTCCCCACGGTATATCAACCTTTGAGTGGTTGAGATAGAAAGCATTTCTTTAAGCTGTGTAGCTCCAAAGATTCACCACGGTATATCAGCCTTTTCAACTACATGGTCTTTTTTTCCCTGGAAAGGTGCACTCATTGGCTTGAATATTTTCGCGCACACCACAACTGATGAAAAGCACGTGTTCCGCCAATACACGTTCTTTCAAACGATCCAAAACCACTTGCGGGTCTAAAAGAAGCCACGTGCGCGTTTTTCAATTTGCTGTTTTTCTTCACATACAAAAAAAAACGATGCGAACTTCTTTGAAGAAAAACTGCAATGCCGATTTCTGGTTAGGCCCTTTACATTCCCCTTTCGTTTTGCGACTGCCGCCCCAGAATGACCGCTTGAGTTTGGCTGGCTAACTTCTAGAAGAAATGGTATAAGGTTTGTTTCTAGCTACCGTACCATACAGTTTGCTAAATGTAGTCTAAGCCGGACTTGCTCATGCTCATGCAATTGTGAATAACAAGTGCTCATGCAGTTGTTATTCACAATTTTTTTCAAACGTTTTCCACAAAATTACGGCACTAGGAAAGTATTAGTGTCACTACAACATGTGCATACGAGCGCAGTTCAGAACTTTTGCCATGCTGCAGCATGTTTCAAAAATGGAGAAAACATTAACAAGAAAAAATTCGGAAGTTGCATGGCACGTAACTCATCTTATTGCAATGTGGCATATTACGTCTGCCACAATAATACCTTCAAGTTCATACTCTTATCGTTTATGCGCAGTTTCAGGTGAAAGGAGTTTTCTTGGGTTTCGAGAGATAGCCATGGCCATCTCAGAGGTGACAGCGCGCACCTGAGGGCGTCGAATGACTTGGAAGGAAGGTTGCACAAAGTTAACACCAAAGATTGTCCCTCGCAATCATGAAAGCTGACTGTGCTTCTTTTGTTATTACGTCAGCACCACACTATATGGACGCTCTAAGCCAGTGAAACAAGAGTTTCCTTGGTAAGCTGCTTCTCTTCGGCTCTATTATCCTGTGGCCGCTGGCTGTGTCGTATTGCGAAAGCGCCGCCAGAATGCTATCTGCTCGTCTGAAACCACGGCGGCGTATAGCGTCGCTGAAATGCGTTGCGGTGTGACGAAATGGAAAAGCCTGGCGTCGTTGCAATTCGTTCGTGGTGAAATGCAGCTTTTGTAGTTAGAGAAGCCTGGCGCCCCGCACTTCATCACAGCGCGCTCGTGTCGCAACTAGAAGAGCATCTGGGACACCACCTGCGCACTGCCTAACGCGGAAGTTTTTCGGAGGATTCGAAACCAGAACGAATGGGCTGCAGACTAGCAATACTCAATTATTGGTAGTGTTCTACAGCCTAGCGAGTGACGCTAAAGCGGCAAGTTATTTTCGTTCGCATACAGATGGGCTTCCGCGCACTCTACAGTGCACATTCGTCGAATGTGGAGCAAGCAATGAGGCGTGTAGGTCATTTTTGAGATTAAAATTGTAGGTGGCGCAACTTTAACTTGAGTAGCCCGGGCGGCAACGGTGCCAGATGGGAGTTGTTCACATGTTCACAAATGAAATTTGTTTTTTGATGGTACCTCAGACGTGTGTTGCCAACGTAACTTTTGCTTTACATGTGTGTAATTTGAAAGGGAGTTCCATTTAGTACGTTTCCTTATTTATTTATTTATTTAAAATACCTTACAGGCACCTGTTCAGGGCATTGAGTAAGGGGGGATAACAAAGGAAAGAGTTACAGATCATTCATCACAAAATCACGGGTTAAAAAAAAAAACATCAGAACAACTTATGACGACAAGGTTCGCAATACACGTGCAAGTTCGAAAACGATAACAAGAAAAGGAAAAGTCAATATCATATCGCACACACGTATACTGCGCACAAATATTGCAAGTATACTGAACGCTAACACGCTAGTAGGTAAACTGGAGAACAACCAAAGATACCCAAATATGCGCAGACGAAGTGCACCAATCAGTTTCTGCAGTCTCGAGTATGCACAACGGCAAAATAACAGAAAAAAACGCGTTTATTTTTATATAAAAAATAAACATTTATATATAAACGAATTATTTATTTATTTATTTATTTATTTATTTATTTATTTATTTATTTATTTATTTATTTATTTATTTATTTATTTATTAGAGTACACTCAGGGCCTTTACGGCGTTACAGAGGAGGTGGATACAGTGCATCAAAAAGTAACAGTGTAGAAAAAGTACGGGCAGTAAGTTGACACAAAACAATTTTCTGTAACCAGGTCACTGCAGTACATATAATGAAGCTGCATTTTTTGACTGATGCAGCATCTTCAATACACAATGAGGTGGGGAAGGTGGTTCCATTCCTCATGCGTTTGCGGGAGAAATGAATTGGAGAATGCGTGTTTGTGGCCAGATGGAACGGCAACCTTGAACTGATGGTCGATGCGTGATGAGATGTACGTAGGCCGTGAGAAAAGGTCTCGTCTCATTGATGGGTTATGGAAAAAGATTTTGCGAAACAAAGAACGTCGAGAAATTTTTCGGCGATTGTGGAAACTTGCTAGAATCGGGTTATTTTTCATTAGTGAAACATTTGAAGTACGGGGGTAATCGGAAAGTATTTCTCAATCTGAGCGGTTTTGTACAGATTCTAGAAGAGAAATTAGGTTTTATTGTGCAGGGTCCCAGATTGCCGAGGCATACTCTAGTTAAGGGCGAATTAGTGTCCGATAAAGTGGTAACCTCAGGGAGGATGGGGCATGCGAGAAATTGCAGCGAATATAACCTAAGGAACGGTTTGCGCTGCTACAGACAATGTGTGTGTGGCACGTTAAGTCATTCCCGATATGAACAGCAAGATATTTGTATGATGTAACGTATTCGAGAATGGCTCCGGTAATGTTGTAATTAAAGGGCTGCAGGGAATAATGTTTGCGGGTATTGGTCATGTTTTGCATTTGTTTGTGTTAAGTGTCATGTGCTATTGTCAACCATTTTGAGACAGTGCCGACGTGTACTTGTTAATTGATGTTGTACGTTTGATCATGGATGTCACGATAAATTATGCAATCACCAGCAAATAGTTTTATGCAGAAGTTTATAACATTAGGAAGGTTGTAAATAAATATTAAAAAGTGCTGAAGACCTAACACTGAACCCTGACGTACACCAGATTTAAGATCAGTAAGGGTAGAATTGCATTTGTTAGCAGTCACACAAAGGGTGCGATTTGTGAAAAATATGTCTATCCACCTAAATATATTCAGGTAAATGTTTAGGGTACTGATATTAAGAAGCTATAATTGATGAGACACTTTGCCAAGCGCTTTTTGGAAATCTACAAAGATGCAATCTACAGATGAACCGCGATCCAGAGCTGATGCAGTGTCGTGTGTGAATGTTAGAAGCTGCGTTTCGCATAAGTAATTTTTCAGAAAGCCATGTTAAAATGGGCTGAAAGATTACTTGAATCGAGGACGGATACAAGTGAGAAATAAATGACGTGCTCTAAAAGTTTACAGAAAATAGAAGTTCATGACATGGGCCTGTAAATTAAGAGAGAGCTCTGGTTACCGGATTTGAACACAGGGACGACGTTCCCCACCTTCAATCAATAGGCACCGCAGAGCACTGAAGGGATTGAAAAAAAAGAATGACAGGATTATTGCCGAGTAAACTTCGGTGTTTTTTTTTTAATCTTGGCATTAATTTTATCTACGCCAAAACTGGAATAAGGTTTCAGGTTAATAATTAGCTTCATAAATCCAACAGGATCTACTACAACCGGATCCATAGGAAAAAAGTTGCAATCACATAATTGTGCCACACATCAGCAAGACAATTTGAAAACAACTTGGCGAGTACGTGATTCAGAACGCGACAACATTCGCAACTGCGGATGAACTGGTTGTCAGCATATGTAAGAGATATAAGTCCTTTTTTATTAGGTCTAATCATCTTCCAAACTTTTTTGGGTTACTCTGGAGAAGCGAGGAGAGAGTGTTTGTGAAAAAGACGTTCTTTACTTTTTTTATGGCTGCGCGGTCGCGTTTGGTTTCTTTTGCTAAACATGAACAAAACATTGTTCGCATATCTGTTCACTTCGCTTGAAATGCCGTAGAAAGACGATAGTCTTTGGCCGTCATTGTCAATAAATGTCTCTTCTCTTCTGTGCCTACATATCACGCTCTTCCTCTGGTGTCCCACTCTTTCACGGAAAACATGGTACCGGTTTGCTCTAGTCAGTCCCCCTTTCCTGCATTTCGCTGCTTCTGCGCTATCTGGGAGAACCTTCCGGTACTGATGGAATTAATTTATTGCCGTCCACTTATCCTAGCCACGCACTGAAGCGCTTTTCCGAGTTTTTGGTCAAAAGATTAATTTGTATGTTTGAGTCAAAACATTGTTTCAGTCAGGTGTTATGCTTTTGATAGCTATCGTAAAAATCCAGCAGCCTGTAGTTTCAATAAAGAACATCGCAAATACCATTTTAGTATTGGTGTTTTCGCTAAAATATTCCAACGTTATCGATTCAGTGAACAATGTTGGCAAATAGGGCGTTTGTTTCCAGACTTAGTGGTTTCGGCACTGACGTCATGTTGCCCCGGCACGTGCGACACGGCTGGTGTGGACGCGTACGCGCGTAGGTCAAGGCCAGCCGTTGTGCGACAAAAGTGACATGAAGTGCGCCCTCCTGTTATGGCGACCGCGTCGGTGTTTGTTTCATCGTAACTGAAACTGATGCGAATAGACGTGGCGGTAAACGAGAGTTTACGCTGTCATTGATCATCTAATGTACCGTGCTATGACTGGTAGGCTGCTACGCACGCATAGCTGTGTCAAAACAAAACGCGAAAATATCCTGTCAGCACTTCTTTAAACAAGATGCTCTGAATCTCTATATGATGCCAAATATTGTTTAAATATGGAGCTTTCTTGATGCAGGTCTTGTTTGTTTCTCTGTTTACTTACAGCGTTTAAACACTATGTGGCCAGGTGGCGCCAATGAAGCAGAGTACCACAAGTGATGCACGAAATATGCGATGGCCAAGTGTTGACCAAGGCAAAATAAATATATTGAATATTTTTTTGCAAGCCAGAAGTTATACGACTCTGTTCAAAAGCTACAATCTTGGCTTTACAGAGAGGCTAAGTCTACACTGTGATGCTTCGGTATTCAAGTTCTGCAATATATTTTGCACTTCTGCCGGTTGTAGATGATCTGAAATCACCTATGCTTTGTCGTGTTTATTTTTGGACTACGTCATCAAAGCATCCTTGGTATAAAGAAATCGAAAGAGACTTCTGTGTGCTGCTCAATTCTTTCTGAACAACTTTACATCTTTAAAGAGCAAAGATTGACTGAAGTTGCAGAAAATAACCGAATGTGTAAAGACCGAACGTCTTTGACTGATGGGCTTGTCACTTTGTGATCTTCGGCCATGGCTCCGTGAACCCCATATCCTGCATAGACAACACGCGGCCCCATGTGCATGACACACAACTGAGTAATCCCGCTATCACACCGGGGGTGTCTTTCCGTTCTACAAAGCGCTACTTACTGTCACCGGAGGAAGCCACTTGCAGCTTTGTTTATTCACCGTCTCATGTGCGAAGCAGCGCAGGGGCGCCTCCAGCACTGTTTGACATATTTAAGAAGCCACATTACTTTTTCTGCCGCAATGAATTTGCTTGATATACTTATGCTCTCAAGGTAATCAGTATCCAACCAAATGATATAAAAGTATGTTCGCTTTACCACAAAATGGTGCAATTTCAGACGCTCTAGCCACGGTCGCTCGATGGATATGAGGTCCGCCGAATTCCCATGTCAGCCCTTGCTGATGTGTGACGCCCCCACCGACACTAGCGGCCGCAGCTGGAGACACCGCTGTGATGCGCCAGGCCACTACTGGTGCGTGATTTGGCAGGCCGGCCCTCCTTTTAATGGAGCGGCCGTGCTCCAGCACGTCTTGTTCGACAAGTCAGCTGAACGATGCGGTGATGGTGTTTTGGGGTAGTTTTCGGGTTTGCACCATCAGTAAGAAAAACTGAGGCAGTTGGAGTTGCCTGAAGATGGGTACGTTTTAAAATGCAAACAAGAATTTTTATATTAAAGATATGTGAAAGAAGGGACAAGAGGGGGGGGGCGGGGAGGGAGCTGCTTGAGGGCCGCCGTCGACTGCTTCAATGTGCTGGGTTTTGTATGCAGATAATACTACATTAATATTTCTGGGGGCATTCAAAGTGGCGGGGAATTTTTACAACAATATGTTGGCAGCACTGCAAGCTTCACACACATTGATCCTACTACAAAACGCCGAAACCTTATAGTTTTCCCGTTAATTGTTCTGAGTTGTGTTTTTTTTTTACATTATCCTGACGTCTGAACTCCCTTCTAGAACCTTGGTCACTGCATACGTTAATTGCTTGGCTTGCATTATCCCAATACAATGTACTGTGTTGGTACATTCGCCATGTCGATGTTGACGATGACTGGTGTGCTTAGCGTATCGGTACACATAGTAAACATAGCATTTCGTGAGTTAAACAGAATTCAAGAAAGCATAGTCTTAGAGGTTTTTTCTAAAATGTACCCGCAATTTAACCTAAATGGGGAATTCGGAACTGTCTTGTGCTTCAAAAATCTAACAATCTTATTCTCTTGAATTCCACTATGAAAGCGGTGGTATATCAAGCAGGATAATTTCCATATCCTACACATTTTTATTGTTCCTAGTGTGCATAAAAATCACGGGCTTCCTTGAATAGTGGGGGATGCCAGCTGTCCAATACCGTCGGACCGGCTGATCACCGACCAAGAAGGCGTGCAGCCAAAGTCATCGCCGATGGTATAAGCAAAACCCTTGTCTCTAGTTCTGCGCGGTAATGGCGTTTAGGTGGCACACGTGCCTGTGCGTAAGCTGAGGCGCAAACTCGTGGGCGGTAAAAACAGGCTTCCGAGATAATCGTTCCCTCGTGTGGTCAACAAGATTCCCTGCAGAAATTTGTGACTACGCGTACGTCGGCGAATAGAGACAAACAGAGGCTGAAGTAGCATCAGAGCGACGTCGAAAAAACGTTAACAGCGTTGAATGTTCTTGCCACGTATATGGATGCAAAGGGCCACGAGATTGACTGGGGAAAATTAAAAAACTATCGGCCAAGAAAGGAACTTGAAATCGCCACTTTATCTGGACTCGTTCAAGAGACAGAGGAGACGCCACCCGCTAAATGGGTATTAAGAGAACCATTCCCCCGACGTACACGCGCTGCTTCCGTCACGTGCAGAAGGATGCCTAAGCGTCCATGAACTGTCCTTGACCCCAGTGTGGTGAAGGAACACTACTAGCTTCTAGGATAAAACTGTTGTGACGGCGACATAAGGTGCTCATTGATAAAGACACATCCACTACTATAAAGGATACTTCTTGTGGAAAGGAGCGTGGGTATAAGGAATACTCCTCAAGACACATTCCATCTTTCTGACGACACGTTTTTTATGACATCTGCGAGAGCTCCAGCGTGCACTGCTCTACGATGTTTGGAGGAATCAAGAGGACTCATTCATTTTGAGTGTGACAGGATCCCCTCCCGGAAAAATCACGTCTGGGGAGGTCCGGCTTCTCAAATGTTAAAGGGACAGTTACAAACACGAAAATTTGTAGTCTCTACTATCGGCGTCAAACGAAATCTGAACATGAAAATATGAACCCGAACGTGCAAAATTGAAAAATCCTGTTCGTAGAGTTCATGTAATGGCACGCTCTTGGTATATTTGGACGTCCACTTTTCTCATCTTTGTTTTTGTAACTAAGCCACGCGTCATTTTGGCTTGCGTGGAAAGAAATCGCGCTATTTGTGCGTTCAAGTGCATATTTTCGTGTTCGCGTTTCATTTGACGCTAATAGTACGTGCCGTGACCCCTTGAGCATGTGCTGCAATTTAACAATGTTGCCTCTTTGTTCAGCTAACTACGAGTGTTCCTTCCTGGCGCTTCCGCCCCGGTGTTGCCTCGTGAGCTTGCCTCCACAAGCTTGCTCGTTGAGTACCTGGGTCACTGACTGATTGTCAAGCGATGCGCCCCGTCTATACCTTAGAGGTTTGGCCAGGCCAGTGCTTGAAAATATTGTGTGTTACAAGAGGTCTCCCCAAAGTACCGAAAAAGTGCGCAAATGTGTGAAGGGCATTGTCTCAGCTATCTCTCCTCTCAGAGCAACGAAACCGGCGAGCGAATTTTCGGTAGGTTTTCTGGTACAAAAGGTTTGATTTGGCAAAAAAGCGCAATATGGCGAACTCCGCAATCTGGGAGTAAAATGTGGCCCTCAATAGTCTACGTTGCTGCGTGGTGAAGGCATTTTTTGAAGCAGAAAATTTTGCGAAGGCCTCCTTGTAGAGATATTCGTGGCGCATCGAGTAGTTTACAAAACCTTGCAGTGGAATACCACCCACCGATAAAGAAATAAATTTCTTGTCCCGACATTAAAGAAAGCTGCACCCATTATGCACAGAAGCAAGACACAGCGCACTTGTGAACAGTGGGCGTGAAAGCCGAACCCAATTTGTGCGCGTCGCAAACTCGAAACGTCTGAAGAGAAAAGTCGCCACACCAAAGGCCATGCTCACCAGTCAACGAGCACAAGAACGCTGTTGAAATCGGCACTTCTCGTAACGCTTTCATC
Organism: Haemaphysalis longicornis; assembly: GCA_013339765.2. NCBI lineage: Eukaryota > Metazoa > Arthropoda > Arachnida > Ixodida > Ixodidae > Haemaphysalis > Haemaphysalis longicornis. The sequence goes on along the minus strand of CM023453.1, from coordinate 100,497,355 downwards.
GGCATAGCCGAGGCCACACAAGCGTAAATGTCCTTTGCAATATTTTTTGCATTAAAGCTACGTCTCTTCTTCCCATATTATTATTAGTGGCTGTAACAGCGAGAGGTCCTGTGTAGATTTGACGCAAATTAATCTTGGAAACTTTATTTTCGCAAATGCTGCAATAAACGAAATCATTTTGCTTCTATCTTCGCAGATATAAACGTGGCAGTGGTGTTGTTATTTTCGTCCAGAAGGATTTTGAACATGGTGGGGTTGCAGCTGGCAAGCTAATTTTTCTGAGCTTCTGCAATCATTTTTATTGATCAAGCGAGTATAATTACGACTGCAAGGCTGGCTATAACGGAAATCGAGTTGACAGTATAGCTTAGCGTTTTGCAAAGCACAGCAACCTTCGGTTAACTAAAATACAGTTACGCTTGTTCTACCAAACAATAATTTCCATTCAAAAAGGCCATAAACCTTACAGAGCTGTGTTTAAGGCCACGCGGCCATATACGCAGTGGTTTGCTACCCGGTAGCACCAACGGTTCTTGCATGCTCTGAAAAAATAATAAAGTAGGGCTTCTGCCTCTATTTAATGCTGGATCAGAACACGGAAGGAAACGGCAGGAGAGCGGCTTCATACTGAGCAATTTCTCGCTTTCTCCTAAAGCTGTATTCGCGTAGGATTCGTCTCTGTATATGGAATTATTTCGATGCTGCATACTGCTCTAAGAGTCACTTTGTTCTTGTCCGGCATTTCTATTCTGCATTGTAAGCTGTACCTCTATGAGCGAAAGTATCCGTCGGCTCCTGCGTCTCTGAAGGTGGTGACTGCACATACATGACATAACTGCCGCATTTTTATGAGATAATGAGAAAATTGAAGCGTACACGCATGCGTAGAAGGTCGAAGCTTCTGTGCGTTCATTAACGCAAAAGCATTGTGGGCACCCCGCGGTAAAAACATCGTTAGCTGCGAGCGACTACATTGCATGTGGGCTATGCTGTTTGCATTTTCTGTTCTATGTATGCATTTATTTATTTGAAGTTTTCACTACCAGCGCAAGGCCCTTATTGGGTGATGCACTGGGTACATTTATATTAGGCATTCAAAATACAACATATGGGAAGGGAAATAATAAAAATGGGTAAAAAGGGATGTGTAGATATATTCTCACAAGGAGACTGGTCAAAAAAGCAAAAACCTTTTCTGAACAGCAAAAGATCAGAGGTCGCGTGTTGATGATACCCCAATCAACACAGCCACGGATAAGAAAGGTGGTGCTTTTGACGCACAGGCACAAAAACACACGGAGAAGTGCATGTGTGACTTCTCCACAACATGTGCATTAAATATGTAAAATATTTCAAGGATCGTTTAAGAAGAACCGTTTCATTGCAAAAAAGTCAATTGAAGACAAAAACAGAGTGTAAAGCCATGTTGGCATCGGTTAGTTGGTGCCAGGTTCAGTTTTCTGTCACCATGAAAGCAACGATGCGGGCGCAGTGGTCTGCATGGCACTTGCAGGTCAACAGAGCTTACAAGGCAAGGGAACATGCGAGTGTCAAGCAGATCACTGGTTGGCCCTGCGGTCTGTGCATTCAGTGCGCACCAAAATTTTATGCTCACAGGTTGCAGACTGTCCTTTAAAAAAACCTTTGTCCAACCCACGCTATTGTTGCAGTGCATTAAAAAATGTGCACAGTAAAAGCAAACACAGCCAGGTGCCACAATAAACGAATGGGACAAAAGTCAAGGACTGGCATGAAAGCGTCTATTTAGGCACTACAGTGGCAACCTTTAGTCATTCATGTCTATCAGTGTACCAATCATCGGCTCAACCTGGGCGGGTCCTCGTATCTTATTCGCATTAACCTTCAATTTCGTGATAAAAGCCTAAACTCAAATCAAAAGCAGCCACTTTGGCCAGTCTGTTCATCTCAGCACTGAAGAAAATTCTGAAAACTCGCGCCTAATAGCTGCCGCCATACCTTTCGACCGACCGGGCACGCTCCGAGCCCCAAATATTTTCATGGCATGACTGATCAAACCCCTGTGCTGATTGACATTATAACGCATTTTTGGCAACGTGGAGCTCTTTGTGTGTAACATGGTTTTCTTGTAAATATAGAGCGCCAATAGGAGGTGGAGTGGTTCACAATCAACATTTCACGCACTTGATTTAACTCCACAATTTAAGCATAAAACGTGCATGTAGCAATGTTTACCTAATAAAAAAACCTAGGCGTGTAAAACATTTAGAATACCACAAATAGCACTTAGCATAGTATATGAGAGCTTGCTTCTGGGCTATTTGGTACATTATTTCTTGTAAAAACACTGCGCTAAATTCAAATTACGAAAACGAAGGAGACGTACGCGCCATGCAAACGTAAGTCTGCATCGTGTGTTCCGCCGTCCTTCGTCTTCGTAATTTCAATTTAGCGTAGTGTTTTTACAAGAAGCCCTTACCATGCCTGATTTCTGTGGACGTTAACAGAAAGGTGTAGTTACTTCGCTTAGTAAACCGGGGAACATTTCGACAGCGGCAATAAGCAACGGCGTTATTATTTTTGCAACACGCAGCAGTAAACGCTCGTACAGGAACCTTTTTCCATGACCTGTATTTCCGCATATTTCAACCTTGTCCAGCATTTAGTTATATCAATCCCGAGGAAAAACAGTGCAGGTGCTTGGCACAGTGGCTTACACAAGGCAAAATGTGGATTTAGTTTTATCCCACAGAAACGAAGCCCTAATTTTGACCAAAAATAACTATTATAATCTTTTGCTACCCTAAACTTTAAGGGACCCTGCAACACTTGCCATCGACTACTAGTAATGTATTTTGGGATAAAGTATATTGCCCCAGAAATCTCCTCTTGCAAGAATATAAAAATCCGTTCACAATTAACGAAACAACGCGCGATGAGAAATCCCGCATAATCGTTCCCTCTCAAATCGACCGCGGACAACGCGACGAAGCTGCGCGCTCTCTCCCGGAGAGGGGGGCGGCTGGCGGCGTTCTCTTCGGCGGCCTTCGATATATCACATGCCGGGTAGTTTTCTCCTTTTCTCCGCAACGCGGAGGGGCCTATTTCCGGTCTGGTGCCACAAAAAAGCAGGCATGGGTGCCTGCTCGCAAGTGCGCGCTCGGGCTGGTAGGGCGTTTTTGAAGCAATAAACGATTGTAGTCGAGTGGTCCCTTTGAAAGGGAAGTATTGAGCTCATCACTCAAACTCCGCGCGCACTCAAAAGACAAAAGAAACGGCAAAACAGTGCCTACAGGTTCAGGCATAGAAGAGGTTCGTACACAGCGATGACGACGACGGAAATGGGAGAATCTAGCCGCGAAGTTGACCAGTGACAGCCGATCGGGCTGCCATGGCCTATGTGACGTCCCTTAGGCCATGCCAGGGGTTGCATAATGAGGACAACTGAAGAGAGAGCGGTGGGTTTTTCCGCGTCTTTCACATCGAATTGCGCGCTCACCGCTCCACGTGCACGTGTAATATTTGGCTCAGGTATTCCTGGCAGTGTAATCTAAACGTCGCGCAGGTTTACTTGCACTGCTCAAAGAGTGTTGCAGGGTCCCTTTAAAACCGAAGTCCGCAATTCTCAATGCAGCGACCGCAGTGCCCTAGTGTCAAAGGCGTTTTGCTGCTGGGCAAAAGAAAGCGAGGTCTATCCCGAACACGGCGGCGAAACACAAAAACTACTGTGTGTCGCGATTTCTCCGCTCGTTAAAGATTACCAGAGAATCAAAATGCTACTGTAGTGCTCAAAACGGCGGTCCTCCTAGCCTAGGTGTGCCTTCAGCGTCTAATACCTCCGTAAAGAGATTTTCAATTTAAACTCGCCTATCCCAGGTGCTTTCAGCATTGTTTAAACTGTAAATTACCCTCAAGCATTTAAATTTGTCTCCACGAAACACGTAACGCGCCCAATATTCTTTGCAAATATTAAGATACAACACGCTTAGGTATCGTTAATACTGGGCAAATATTTTACGCCATCTATATAAGTTAAAAAAAAGGTAATTTTTTTCCGAGAAGCCAATGTGCGTTAAGTGTCGGACGTTGACCACATATTCTTGACATGCCTCCTATTCTACAAAAGTTTAGCTGCATTCCGTGGTTCACCCACGACATCGAAAAGCATGTTCACAAACGAGCGAGTTCCCCGATCAACGTAAACTGCTTCAACATCAAAATGTACTTACAAGATATTAGTTTACTAGTGCGGCCTAAATTCTCCCAAAATAATTGAGAATTCACGTACACAGTTTTGGCGCTGCTACTATTAGGCTGGTACAGGTTAGTGAGTATATTGGCTTTAGTGTTCGCTATAACTTTAGAGCTCTGACTACAGTTTACTGTCGCTGATAACTTCTGTCTTAATGGGACACTGAAGTTATCTGTAAACTTTTTGGTATAAGTTTTGTTCAAATAGTATATTTTTGAACAAAACTTTGAACACGGAACTACCACTTCCCCTCGCGGGAACCCCTGTGTAGATGCGACGCATAGGGGGTTCACGTTGCAGCGTTGGACAGCGGAGTAACGGCGCTGGAACGATGGAGCGGAGCGGCGCAGGCACCGCGTTTTATTGGCGGTGAGCGCGACCACGGGCGGCGCTGCGGAGCGCGCCTCCGTGACGTCGGCTTAGGGATTCTCGCATTTGTCGTCTGCTTCGCTCGGGCTCGCTCTCTATGCTGTTTCTTTGCGCGCGGTTGAGATTTTGTGCTTGTCCGCAGCCGATCTCGCGAATGCGCAACTTTTTTTTCGTAACAAAAGATTTAAAACAGCGTAAACTAGCTCAAGGCGTGATTTTAAGTATAGTTTTTGATACCGCTCCGGAAAAAAACATTGCCGGCGTCGCCCATGCATTGCTTAGGGTTGCCACCTGCCCGGTTTTGGACCGGCCCGACCGGTTTTTTAAAGAGCGGGCCGGTTGCCGGTCCATACTTAAAACCGGCCGTCATTGGCCGGTTTTTCGGCCCTCGTGCCGTGATTATGTCCGTTTTGGCGATTTATAAGCGTCAATTCAACAACTAAGACGATAAATATGTGTCGACAAGCTGCGCAAAGACACGCGAGCAGAGAAAATACGCGGGCGAGCGCGCTGCCTGAGATGGAGGGGGACCTAAGGGAGGAACAAAACAACGAAATGCTGCGCCGCCGTCAGCATTTGCGGTTACTTTTCAGTGAAGCGCATACAGAGCAATAACCAAGCTCTCAATCACTTTCAGTACAAAGGTTATGTTGATTCCTCTCTAAGAAAACGCTACAGTACATGGCACATGGCACTTCATGTCAAAAACATGGCGTCTTTTTTTCAACACACATATTCTATATGCCACGCCCCCCCCCCCCTCCTGAAGGGCCGGTTTTTTTTTCGGGGAAAGGTGGCAACCCTAGCATTGCTGCGAAGGTGGTCCTGTGCGGAGCGCGAAGAGTCGGAGCTAGGCGTCAGCCTCTGTGTTCAGCAGTCTTCGAACAAAGGTAACAGCCGCAGGCTGACAACCAACAACAGCGAAAATGGAAGACCAAAACAAATTCCAGGCCTTTCGGGGCTGTCGGCTTTGGCAGAAGGCATTACGATTCCAGCTAATCGTATGTAAGGTAAAACAGATTTGGCAATCTTGCCTAACACTCGAAATTATTGTATCAAGTCACTTTACGTTGTCACGGCATGAAAGTGTGCCGACATGCACTATGGGGCTCAAATAATGTAGGTTGATTTCCAAATAGCCTGCTGTGTGTATAGGCGCGTGCTGGTTTTATACCAGGCTTGTAACCAGCATGCAGGCTTATTGAGCAAAACGAGTAACCTGTAAGGCAAACATACAGTACGGCTATGTTTGTTCAGATTTGGAGGGATATTTCGGTACATTTACCACAGCCATATCATCCCAATATTCAGATAGGCGTTTATAGTAAAACTGCACTCAAGAGAGGGAGGACCAGGAGGAGGAGAAAAACTTTAATAGTAAAAATCGAGCTGGTTAGTGGGCAGGCTCCTCAGTCCCAAGACGAGAGAGTAAGATTCATTCTTCAATTCACCGAACGTCATCCCGAGTAGGCCAGGATTTGTTCTTCGTGACTAAATGGGTTGGAAAACAATAAAGAGCTGTCCTGGACATATTCATTGGTTTCGAATTGTGTTATACTGAAAAATTGGCATGTATACTATCGATTGCGTTAGTTAGCAAGTATATCAAGTTTCAACACCGTAATCATGTCATAACTTTTCGGGTTGAGATCGAGTTCGTTACGATATCGATGGTTCGATAGAAATTAGGTGCACAAAAAGCCCGCCTTCGAGTACTGCGGACAACGTTATCTGCGCCGTAGCACAGATCTTATGCATTGAATATTGAGACGAACTTTGTGAGCCTCGCAAACATCCCCAAAACCTCCTAGGACGTTTAGGACGGTGCAGAAAATGAATGCGTTTGGGCACAGAAAAAAAAAAAAAAACGTTCATCTAACAACAACGAAAGAAAGAGAAAACACCCGTTTTATTTCCTGCTGCGCGACCCGCTGCTTGATGCGTAGCATTAGACTGTTGAGTCTTCATAAGAGCATCTCAGAAATAGTTAAGGGAAGCATACGCATTTTGAATACTTGTCCAGGAGCTCTGAGCGCTGAAACTCGCAAATACGCTAGATAGGACGAGGGCGGGTTACACACGATTGTCTGAGCGATGCTCTCTGAAAGTCGTTCTCTCTCTCCTCGTGTGTTGTAAAATTGTGCGGGACAAAGCTTGAAATTATTCAGAGCCGTCAGAATCTGATTGAAAACACGCTTTTTAAAGCACCAAAGCATCAAAACGGGCGATTTCTAGCAAAGGGACTGCTGCCAGTCAGAACCGGACGACCGCGGCGCGGGTGTAGCAGCGGGGCGAGTGTAGCAGACGACAGCGGAGCGGGTCCCTAAGCTGACGTCAGATCCAGGGGGCGCCACTCAAACATCTCACCGCCAATAGCGCGCATAACGGTGAAGGCATGGAGGAAAAAAAAGTTAGGAGACGGCATGACGTCACGCAGCTAGCCTTCGCAAGCCCAGGTCCGTTGACGCCGCTCCCTCCGCCGTTTCCCTTTCTCAACCCGCCGCAGTCGGCCCTCCAAGGTCGGGTGGGCCGGCGGCGGCGGCGGTCTCCGACTCCGGGGCATCTCTCGTGTTTCGTTGGCGGTAGCTATTCCCCGTCCTTCCTGCATTTGTCTGGTCGGCGATCTCATGCCCGTGTGCGGGCAGGAGTGCCGCGTACGTGCGGAAGACAAAAGCCGTGGGAAAAAAAAACAACATATAGCAGGCTTCGCGACAACGGGCCGCAGAGCAGTTTCGAGCAGACGAAATTGAAGAGCGCGGCGGCCCAGACGCCTCGAGATTCGCGATCGCTGCGCCGCCTGCCGCCGCTTCTCCGCGGCGTTAGCGGGATTAGCGCTGCGTGGCTGATAGGTGGTCATGCAGTGTTTTGGTTCTCTTTCGCTTCTCTTTGCCTTTCCGCGCACTAAACAACTTGTTATGGTGACGTCTGTAAGCTAACTGCATGTTTAGGGCACTTAAAAAAAAACAGCTGCGTCTTGGTAGAGCGCTCTAACGCCAAAAAGAGCTACCCGGGGAGGCGGTTCTGCGCGCGTCTTGGCCACTCTTGTGGGCGTCGGCGACGGCAGCAGCATACCACCGCTGTCACCTTCGAACACGTCAGCACAAGTGAATTCTATTTATTGTCGCCTCGTTTAGGCCTGATATTGGCACTGTAAGAGGTTGGTTCGTTTTGCGGCGCAGACAACAAATGCGGCTTTGCTTCGAATATGTACGACGTAGAAAAATATGTTTCGGGGATGTGATAACCCAACAGCTGACAAAAACTTGTGCCTTTTTGGGAATATAAGCCACGCGAAAATGTTAAGTACACTCAAAGGCTGTGCATTGTCAGATATGTGCCCACTCATGCCTTATAGTAAGAACCAAGGTATATGTTAATGAAACCACGGGAAAATTAATGGTCTGCAAGTCAGGAATAAATATAATATTCGTACGGGAATGAAAAAAAAAAACAGCGCGTGCAGCTTCTGAAATGCTAAAGACGTTTGTTTGAGCAAGGTAGTATTCACCAGACCAACTATAGTTCATCTCACAAGCTAGCTGCAGCACTGTGGAGGCTACATTGTTTTCCCCCTCAGGGCGCCTAACTCACCGCGAAGGAAGCGACAAAGGCGCCGGGGCCGTGCGGTGCCACTTGCCGAGAGGGGAGAAGGGAGTGTCCTTTCAGGACCCCCTTCACGGCGGATTAGGCGCCCTCAGTGGGCGCACTATTGATAACAATGTAGCCTCCACAGTGCTGCAGCTAGCTTGTGAGATGAACTATAGATGCGAAATGCACTGATATTTCGCTAGACAAGGGGGGTGGGGGGGGGGGGAGGAGGAGGACGCTCAACTATCCTTGTTTACAAATGCGGAGCGAAATCAACGACTGAACGTTTTAGTAATCACACACACAAGCTGCGTGTTCACTTTCGTTTGTTTTTTGCCTTCAACGAACGGCTGATCACTCGGCGAACGCATTTTTTGAAGACTGCAGGGTAGGCAGTTCACAAGCGATACGAGGTGTCGTTGGAAGAGTTGATTGATTGATTGCAGGGTTTAACGCGCTGACGCAACGGAGACGATGAGGCACGCCGTAGTGGAGGGCTCCGGATTAATTTTGACCACCTTTAACGTGCGCCGAAATCTCGTACACACGGGCTCGTTGGAAGAGTGTCGTATCTGATAAGGGTCTCTGATTTCGGTTTATGCTAGATTCTGCAGTCTCCCTGTGTCATATGACGATGTTTCGAAGAAGAGTCTGACGCGGACGCGGATTACTCTATAAGCCCATCTTCGCGCTTCTCGTGGAGGATAAATGTAACAGATGAATCTTTGCGAGCGCTCACATCGGGACAAGACGACCCATCATTAAATTTGTCGTCGTGTGCTGACTCCGGGGTGTAATTTTGCATTATCTATCGTACTTCTTTGGTACAGTGTTTGTGAAATGTATGCCGCATTGGCTTGTTCATGGTACTGATCAATATCTGATATGTGATATTGGCAGGCGTAACTTACGTGCTGTCAGGTATGAGTGCTCCGCTGGATTTTGTAAGTGCACAAAGTCGATTTACATCATAGTGTGTATACGGCCGCATACGGAGACACTGCCACTAAATTTCAGGGCAGCGGAATTGCAATCAGCTGCATGCAAATGCTGGCTTCGGGGCGCCGGCCTGTGACACACGCCCGGTGATCATATAGATCTCACTAAGATCGCGTCATAAACGTTTATACTCTCGTGAACACACCACGCTTGCAAACAGAGTGCCTGCTCCACGTTATTCGGTATTTCGAACGCGGACAAACGGTAAATCGCTGTCTTGAACGAGCCAAAAAGCAACGGCGACAGGGCGGAACGGGCCGGGGACTCCCGCGCCTGCTTTCGAAACGGGCCGCTAGGGGGATTTCAGTGGCGCCCCTACAGGCCGCGCTCGAGGCGTATACAGAGGCGGTGCGGTGGGGTCACGTGGTGCAGTGACGCCTGGGCCGACTTCGATTTTACTCTTTATGTATAGGGACCGGGCAGCTGGACGGGTGGCGCCACCACTCGGCGCTCCACTCGTCAGTGGAATGAGCCGGTGCATTGGACTACACAGCCTCCCGTTGTTTTTGCGTGTTTGCTTCGGTGCTTTGTATGTTTTGGTGGCGTTGTGATCAGACATGAGATGAAACGAAGTCTAAACAGATGGTGTTGGGTTCTTAGATGCAGTAATGGACTACGTAAACTGTCGGACGCGTCTAAAGTTGGGTATCGCTGCAATGGCATGAGCGCTTTTTGCAGCGATCTGCGCTTGGCTCCACCCGTTCTGAGTACGAATAAAACTACTATTATTAGTATTATTTTCTTCTTAAATGCACTAATGGCTACGCAAACTTATTGGATGCTTGTAAGGTTGGGGAAGGGCCACATTGACACGAGCGCTTTTTGCAGCGCTCTGCGCCTGGCTCCGCGCGATCTGGACTAGGATAATAAAACTATTAGGCAATATTAGAATTCATTTCTACCACTTTAAATTATCTTCACTGGTTTCAGTGACTACGGTTTCCTACGCCAGCCTTAGCGCTGGGATACCTCGATACGTGTGCTTTAAATAGAAAGGCACCTGCATACGAGATGGATTACCGTGAAGCCGTAGAAAATGTTGCGGTAGTTTACAACTTTCTGTAAACCGTGAGCTTTGTACCTTCGGTTGTGGTGAGCGACACTGTGACAGCATGGCAGCCTGAAAGCCGAAGTGGAAATCCACGCGTTTAGTGGTGGTCATTTTATCAAGAGCCAAGTTATTCACCAACTCACAGCCCAAGCTACAAACCATCCCTCCTCCCCTTCCCTTTTTACCACTTGCGTAGAATAAAGGCTGGCACCGATAGTTAAAAAATGTGGCAGTGTTAACGTCAGCCGGTGTTTTTTAATGCTTAAGTATACTTTACCGAGTACCTAAAAAAATCGTGTAATGCAAGACACCAAAAACGCGTGATTAGTTGCCTCAAATATCGGTGCATGAGCCCGAGTCCTCCACCACAGACACATTACCGACACGCTGGAAAAAAGGTTAGATTGGAGAGGGTGGCATAGGAAGTTCAAAATTAAAAAGCAAAATCACTAGCCCTTCGTCTAATGATTATGATGGTTGAACGCAAAGCTTTCTTCTTCCTGCGAAATCGAATGGGCAATGGTCAAAGTCAAAGACGCTGCGATTAAAAGACCAAACTGCGTGCTGGACAAATTCAACGCTTAACTAGTCAAAGTTCAAATGCAGAAGGCAACCAACGAAATCCATACGATAGAGCTTTGCGATAAACCATCATCGTCGTTAGACGGAGGTGTGTATGATTTTTCAAGCGTAGGTGGCAGCTTGTAAACCGACCGCCAGCATTAAGTTGTGAAGCTGAGTACAGGTTTCGGGCACCCTCCCCTCTTGCGTCCTTCAGCCACGCAGGAATTGGTTTTTGAAAAACCATTTACCAACTAGCCAGCAACCATTGCAATTCTTGTAAAGCAATGCTTCTCCATGACAAGCAATAACATTCTACTATCATGCGGTATTTATTCTATCAACGATTCCCGATGACTGTAGTAAGAGCATTTCTGTGAAATTAAACACGTTTCAGCCGTAGGTAATGAAGTTACGGAAGCGTCGTTCATCACAATTTCTGTTTTGAGTAAATCTTCGAAGACACCCTCCAACTTTGTCTTTCGCTTGTGCACGACGTCGACGCCGTTTCGTCATCAACTGCCAAAGGCCAGCGCCGCAGCATTCCTAGATCGGTTGCACACACCGGCTTTGTGGGAGCATTTAGCGGCAATATACTCCTCGATTCGCGAAACTGCATGCAGGCATGAAAAAATTGCATGAAGCACCGAACTTTCACTTCCAGCTTGACTTCCAGTTTGGCGCATTGAGCGTCGTCTGCTATTTGTAAATTACTGAGTATGGGCGTAAATAACACGCATGGCATGCCTCGTAAACGTCACATCCACACTCAAGATTTACCGATCTGAAAAATGCACGTGGGATTAAGTACGCTTTGCAAGCCGCACCGCAGAAAAACGACAGAAAGCCATGCACAACTACGCTGCCCTGACCGCCACCGGCATTCCACTGACGAGCGGTTCGCCACGGGCGGCGCTGTTCGCTGAAACGACGGTGGTGCCATACAACGGCCGCCCGGTCCCTATAGGCTTCACGTTTCTCCGGCGGCGCCGTCTCCTAACTTTTTCTTCCTCCATGGGTGAAGGGACGCGCCAGCGCCAGTGCGTCTGCCGCGGCTATGACGCAACACAATCCAACACAATCCACTTTAATCCAATCTAATCCAAATCCAATCCAAGCCAAGCCTAGCCAAGCCAATCCAAGCCAATCCAATCGAATCCAATCCAATGCCCCTCGCGAGAGAGTGTTCGCTATCCGAGAGGAGAAGGGGTGAGCGACGGAGAGCGCAGCTGGCGGGGCGAGGAGAATGGGGGAGGGGCGGATGCCGACGACGATAACGCCGGATGCAGGGACAAGGCGGGTGAATGAGATGCGTTGCATATAATAGTATATCGAGTCTATAGGTTATGTTTCGACCACGATTGGTGCGTGTACAGAATTTATTTAATAGAAAACTCAGTTCAAATTTGATTCTCCCTCTCTGCATCCTCCTTGTCGATTTCCTATGACGTTACGTATGATGAACCCTCGAGATCGCTTGGCTTCAGTACGCTTCTGCTGCGGTTCGCCGACCCTGCAACAGAATCAGCCGGACGGCCGCCGGCGTGTGTCGGGATTCGTTCGCTCACTTGAAACTAGGCTACGGCACCATTAGTTCGTGGAAGAATGTGCCTTTAGTTTTTTTTTAATTTGTAGACTTTACCAAGCTTAGTTATGTCTATGATATCAAAGTGGCGCCACGCAAGCGCACAAACGCTTTTCGGTAGTAAAAAAATCTAGCTAGTAGAAAATTCTAAGGCATATTGAAGGCGGGAGAAGAACCATCGAAGCTAATATAGATAATAAGATAATAAAATCAACCGAAAAGTTCATTTTGAACCATAAAACCAATGAATGGGAAGCACTTTTTGAGTTGGGTTAACTTGCATAGCAGTCAGCAGCACGGCCACGAACTCGCAATCGCTTTGCTGCCTAGGATGGACTCGCTGGAGATGAGTTATTTGTGGGAATTGGGAGGACGCTTACGGCACGATAGTTATTCAGGAAAACGCTATGTACAGGGGGATTAAAGGAATTGCGAACAACGGAGCACACAGCCTCCGACGCATGCCGCACCGTCTGGCTGCACTGACAGTAAACTGCGCGTATGCGTAGTTTTTTCAGAGCGTTTGAGAGTGTGCCCTACTGTTATGGAAAATGCTTGATAAAGAAGTGACACCGGTCATTTATTTTGAGGCGTCTTTTTATGGTCTGTCGCCACGGAGCATCCTGTTATCTACTACATTCTGGAGCCAAGCAAGCAGCAGGCTGACTGCAGCTAGCATGGTGCCCTTCAACGATCATCCTGCTCAGTGGTGACGCAGCGTGAGAAGGTGCCTCAAAATAAACGATTCGCGTTGCTTTTCGACCAAGCATTTCCCATAAATTTAGGCCGCTCTCTGAACGCTCTCGAAGAGGTGCGCATGCGCACAGTATACTGACTTTGCAGCCAGATGGTGCAGCATGCGTCGGAGGCTGTGTGCTCTGTTGTTCACATTTCTCTTAATCCTCCCTGTAAGCTTCTGGGTATGATGAAACTAAAAACAAATAACTAAATTTTATGAAATGAAGTTTATATTTCCCCCTTGTAACCGCTGTGGTTATGGTCGAGTGCTTTAGGGCATTGTCTCTAGTGTTTGATAATTTACAAGTTCAAATCCTCGATAGTGCATGTACTTTTTATTTAAATTCATTATACTGTTTTGTTTTGGGGTAATGTTTTCTCTATTAAAACCATTTGGCTACGCCAGCTAGATCGTAGAATGCATGCACACTGACTCTGACGTGCTGGGGAGTTCTCGTTGACGTGGTACTAACATAAGCACCGACTGCTTGCGGGTACAACGCCGCATCAGCCGACCCTCGACCTAGTGCGAACACGCCTCTTATTACACAGGCACGAGTCAAGCAAGCTCCAAAAGTGGGGGCAGATCGTGTCGCATTTGAGCGTTTCCCTGACGCGGAGGGAGTTGAGCCACTGCGTACGCCTCGGCTACTGATCGTTACGATTCTAAGCAGTGCTGGCTGGCTTATCTGACGCATTTTACAGCCGACAACATGGCCGAAGCGAGGTATGCCAATTCCTGAGATATCATGAATGCCCAGTCAACGATAACGTCGGACCAGCAAGCATAAGGTATTGCACAAAACCGAAACCGAAACTGGTTTGAATTTCAATCTTGAAAATCGTTCAGTCACATCGCATCTCAAATGCGCGTCACTAGTGTTGTTGCGGCGGCCGCACATGTCGCATCCTATCTTTTCTTCTTCCAGTCTGTATACCAGATAAATGATGGAAACTTTGTTTATTTGGGTCAGTTAATGCAATGCGAACATAAACAGAAACCTGACAAATTCACTTCAGTGTCCCTTAAAATCAAGTGTTTATTGTGCTAAAAATAAGCATTTGACACGCTGCGAATGCCTATTTCTCGTAAAAAAGCGGTATTCCCGTGCAATTTTTTTTTTGTATTGCGGTATTTACGGCGGTAAGTATATTTGCTTCGCTGTGATATTTTAAGCATGACTCATTGTGCCCCAAATCAAGCGGCTGGTGATGTGTTTGATTACCGAGCCCCTTCTTATTACCCCTTGCCTTTGTGGTTTAAAAACGCCAGAGCAGAACCAGAGGTAGCCGTATCCGAGCATGAAAGGCAACACTGCCAACGAAGCACTTCAACAGACGTACTTCCGTGTAAAGGATGATAAAATATCGCGTAAATAGCCTAAACAGTAAAATTACGACAAAGAATTGAAGAAATTAGTCAGCTTACCCTGCACAAAGTCTCAAAGCACAACCTAAATTATAGGCGTCCGCTTTACATATAATTGTTACGTCAAATTATGACAAAAAATTGTGTCCTACATGCATTGTTAAAGAAGCAGGAAACAAGGAAGACGGATTGATGAAGAACTTCCTTTTTAAGTTGCTCCTCGCTGAACCGGACTATTGCATTTTGTTCTGTTTCCCACTATGTAATTCCTATCACGGGCCCTTAAGGTACTAAAAGAAATGAGTAAATAAATTAAAATTAATTTTCTTTAGATGTACATAAGGCCAAGCTGGCACCCAAATTTTGCTGAAGTATTATGATGAATGCCAGTTGGAAACATTGCTCTGTTTTTGCACATTTTTAGAGAGGAGCTCTTGCGGCCGGAATAGTTCCGATGCTCCTCATGTTTTGATACCCGAATCGTTCATGTGCGCGTGTGATAGTTACTTGTTCACTTGTCATTGGTTCTTGCTGGTGTTGCCGGTGGGTGTTGCCACTTGCTTCAGCTGGAAATCTTTCTCAAAGGTTGGCGGCTATGCGACCTGTATCGCCCATGTTTACGATACCACCACTCTGTCTTTTTATTGTTTCCAGGGCTTGCATGGTTAGTTGTTCCCTCTTCAGCTGCTAATTTGTGGGGGCGGGTACGTCGCTTGTGCCTACATTTTTCCGCTGGCCGGCACGTCCAAACATCACGCATAACTGATTCCGCCTGGCAACTCAGGGTGGCGTCAGACGTCCATGCAAGTGTATGAAACACTGGAAAGACAAGATGATAATTATCTGCGCCTGCCGGCCTTCCCTAGATTTCCTAGAATTATGGCTCAGTGGCTACGCGTTGTGCTGCGGAGAACAAGGACACAGGTTTGATTCCCGACCGCGGCGGCGTCTTTTCTGAAGGAGGCGAAAAGCAAAAACTCCAGTGTGTTCGAGATTTCGGCGCAAGTTGAAGATCCCCAGGTGGAAAAATTAACCCGGAGCCCTCAACTACGGCATGACTCATCGCCTGTGTAGCTTCGGTGTGTTTAAACCCCACAGTCAGATTTCCGAGAATTTCGGTTCTTCGTGATTAGTACGTACTTCTTCTGCTCACTGTGCCCTGAAGGTCAGGTGTCGCGCGGCACACAATATTGTACAACATTTCAGTTTCTAATACATAGTTTTGTGAATTTTGTGATGCGGGTAGAATAGCCGCCGAAAGCTGTTGATTAAGGGAATCCCCTTAGTCGGCATCAGCCACAAAGAAAGGAATGAAACTAACGAAAGCTTCTGTTCCACGCTGAAAACTCTCGAAGATGGCACAGGAAATTTTGCCGGCAGACAAGCATGTATCAAAACCGTTTGAAACATTGGTTGTTTACAGCAAACAGGATATCGCCAAAAGTACTCCTTTGAACGTGTCATAAAGAGTAGCACGGAATAACAGGGCATGTGCTGGTGCTTTACTCTGAGCTTACGCAGGCATTATTCTTGTCAAATCACGCTAACCGCAAAGCTATTGAAGCTTTGAAAGATTTGTATGTCTCATTGGAAGGTGAGCTTGAAGGACCGTGGAGTGAACACGAATGGCGCTAAATTTCGGCTCAAAAAATATTGATTCACCCAAGGAACCCCAGGAGTGAACCAAAGCGAGCCAGCCATGTTTAAAAAAGATGACGACCGATGTCATTTCGATTTATCAGTAATCGGTGGCAAAATTCAGCAACGTGGAACAATGTGGGATTAGGGTGGGTTATGGTTATGGTTATGATTGGTAATGAAGAATTCAGAGAAAAAAAATGACAGCGGTAGGTGAGCAAGGGTAAATAAAATCAATGATTGACTGGAATGAACAACATGAATTACGCATGCATAGAGAAGAATTAAAGTGATATTTCATACAGATTACGAACCTCATAGTGATTGATGGAATGATTAGTAAGGTTGCGGATGCCTCACGAAGTACCGAGCATTGGTATGAATTGAGATTAAAACAATTCTGCTAGGGGTGGAATAAAGTGCATTATGGTTGTATTTACGTGGGCGTGAGTTGACGTAGATATAGTGCTTGGAGAGAGGAATAACAGTCCTGTAATTTGGACTGGTTCAATCGCATATTAAAGGCACCCCTCATAACCGTACAGCCAGAAATTGAAGGGATCCCGAAATTGAACCGCTCCAGTGACTGGAAACGTGACTAGTATCGCCGAAGTTCAGCCTTCAAAGCACCCAATTTCAGTTACCCGAGAGATATTTCTGCGACAAGTTTTCATGTATACCATTCGTCGTATACAGTACCATTGACATAAATAGTTTACTTGAGTTTTTCAGCATTTTTAAATTATACAGGTAAAACTACTTCAAATCGCACTTCGTTTTCTCTAAGGGCTTCAAAGCTCCAATACGAATGATTCAAATTCCCTACGGAAGGCAAGTGAATGCAAATTATAGTAGGTTCATTACTGACTGGGAGCCAATGCGTCAAAATTGTTATACGCCGATCATGAAATATATTGTTTTGTCAATTACAACCACAGAGCAAAAAATGCAGACTAGTATGGAAACCAGCTTAAGTGGTTGGGCGAGGGACAACAACGATATAAAGGAAATCCTCAACCGTGCAACACCAGCTCACCTTCGTCGAACATCGCCACATTGGCATTGAATTGACTGCCATTAAATTTAGGCTTGCTTTGGACCTGTGGGTGAGGTTTTTATACCAGCAAAAGAAAAGAAAGACGTGGAGTCTACACTCCACACCAAAACTGTTTGTTGGAACACCAAAACTGTTTGTTGGAACAACGAATCAACCCACATAATTTGATATTGATGCTTAAAAACGAGCGTCACGATGTGTTATCGCCATTGTGCAGATGCATAAATGGCACTGAATGGCTAATTCATTCGCTTACACCGAATGCTCGGCATGTTACGGAAATCAGGACATTACTGATAGTCAATCTACGGACAGCCGAATTTTTTACTACGTTCGACTTGCAAAAGCTTTGTGCAGGGACTATGCATAAAACAGGCTAAACGCTCAGCCTTCGTATTATAACTTTTTTATTGGAGAACAGAGGCACATTGCGGTATATGAACCGGTATTTGAAACAAGCGCGTTGTTTCATATAAAGTTCTCCCTGCATGGTGTGACAGTCCGGCAGATGGCACAACCAAAAGGGAGGGCTATGTCACAATAGTAAACTTACATCCGTCGCAGAGTAGTCTAATTAGCTTTATCCTGCAGAATATATCAAGAATATTTGTATGTAGTCTGTATACGGTATACCGGGTGTTCGAAATTGAGATTTATGGTTTTCTTCAAAATATATGCACTGGGTATCACGCGAAGACGGCCTGTGCAAATAAGTTATGTTGTCAGGGAGACACAAACTCAGATAATAATTATCGCTTTGAGTAGGACAATTAGCTGAAACTGAATAATCAAACTTTTTGTTACTCAAGTAGACAGGCATATTTGTATTGAAAGGTTAGTGGAAGTCGGGTTTCTACACAGTATCAGTTGGAAGAATTCTGCTGGCGTGTCTGTTCTCCGGTATAACGAGTACAAACTTCAATTGTTGTTAGCATGATTACGCATTAAAGAGAGTTAGGACCGGCGGAGAGAGCCTCCGTGATGTGCCGCAGCTGTTGCGTGCGGCTCTTAGTCTGAAAACGGAGCGGGGACATTGGCAAAGATGACACTGTCCTCCATCCCCGCTCGGCTGGCGAAATCAGAATATGACGGTACAACGGCATCAAGCAGAAGCTTTCCGCCTGTTCCAACTCTTGTGCTTGCGCAATTATGCGAAGGGCGATTAAAGTTTGGAGTCGCATATCTCGGAGCACAGACAAGCTACAGAATTCTTCCGGCCAATACTATATGAAAACACGACTGCCTCTAACTTTTCAATAGAGACATACCCTGTTACTGTAGAATACAAAAAGTTAATTATTCAATTTTAGTTAGGTGGGCTGCTGACAGCGATAAGTATTCTCACTCTTTGTCGCTCTGGTCACATAACGTATTTTCACACGTTGTCTTCGCGTGCCTCACCGTATCTAATTTAAGGACAAACATAAAACTTGATTTTGTACACCCGGTATGAGTTTTCTATTTAAAAAAAAGGAGATTCACCGCTAATATTTATGCTTCACTGGCTTACTTTAGGCGGCTCTACAAAAACCGATCAGGCAATATAACAACTGTTTAGAGCCACGTCGTGAAAATTTTGCGTTGGTATAGTCAAGAAGTCAGTCTAGCTTACTTCCGGAGAAGGTCATGATGGTGAACACGCTCCCCGGCCAGGCGGCATCCTTGTGGTCCACGCCGAATGTCTTCATGATAGCCACAAAGAAGAATCCGGAGTTTATCTGGGTGGCCATATTGAAGAATGATGCGAAGGCGGCAGCAGCAGCAATTCCCCAGTGCTTATCCATACTGTGTCGCACTTGACTGACATGGCTTTCGTCAGTTGCTTTAGGTTTCCTCTCATGGCGCTCTGAAGATATTGTGAAGATTGCCGGGGTCCTGAAAGATGAAAATTTCCTTAGCACTGCATTCTTTCCTGTTATACAACCATTCCTTCAAAATGCATTCTCTTGCTCGAAAAACATACATCGCTTCATCCCAAATATTTCTCCCTCAGGGGCGAAGGCTGTTGCAGCTGGAGGCTGTTTTGAGGGCAGAAAACAAGGCAGAAGCGTGCGGTTGCTAAAAGCGAGTACTATAAAACCATCAGTCATCTTTCCTTTGCAATTGTTTATGCATCAGGATTAAAAACAATAAAAACTCTTAAATATTGCTGCAACAGACTGAACAAAATGCAAGCTGCAGCTGGACCTTGGGATGAATAAAGGTTCCTTTCACATAATTTCTCCTACTAAAACTATAAAGAGCAATGAGACAGCATGATCGACGTATCGTCTTCCCCAGGAGGCCTCAAACGCACGTTTCGCTAACTTACATTTTCTTTTCCTTCAACTAACAGCTTCGCTGGACGTAGCGCTTACAACGGGACAAACCGATTTTATGGCTGAGCGATTTTGGTTATGCGCTAGAGTTTAAGTTGTATTTCGCCCCACTCCTAATATCGCAGGTATCTTGTCAATGCCCATAAAACCTTTGTGCTTAAAACAAGGGGGCAAGTAATGCGTACCGCAAAGGTCGTTTTTTTTTCGGCGTTCTCGTGAATAATTCAGTGCATTTACAAACTCCCGCGATCTGCCAACAAATAACTTGGCGCTTTGGAAACAGTGATTGAAGTCAAGCCATATATGCAGTCCGGACACCTAATCACGTCCGTAATCAGTGGCAACTCATATATGAGTGAGGCGTAAACAAATTATGAAAATTTATACATTTTTTTAGAACTATATGTTGCGCCTTGGAACGAAGAGATAGCGCTCACACCTTCTAAAGCTTAGCCACAAACTGCTTCAACGAAAAAAACCATTATTTTATACTCCTTAACCTTCACTCTTGAGGTACTTATGTTCGTTGTAATTACGATTCTCTCAGCCGGAAACTGTCGCCGTTGTACGTGCTTACAGTAAATGGGCAGGGAAGTCCGTGACCCCAATGTTCCTGAGTGACGCCGTAAAGGGATACTGTTTCAACTGTGGGCCGTGCACTGTACAGGCGACGGTTTCTCGCCTCAGGCACTCTGGAAACCGAAGAACCCCGCTGTGGCATTCTCTACTCGCCATAGAAGTGAGAGATGGGCTCGCGAAAGCACTGGTGCTGGAGCATTTGGAACGGGAATACGGAGACCCTCAGTACATATGCACTGATGGATCGGTTGACACAAAAAGTTGGGTGTGCGCGGCGGCTTGTTGCATACCCAGTATGAATATTTCGTGGGCTGCTAAGGTGACGCCTTTGGTTTCATCTACAGGGAGTGAGTGTGTTGCCATAAAAGCTGAGTTGTGCCGACTATCATTGTTTGAAGGGCAAAAAGTCACAATATTCAGCGATGCAAAGTCAACCCTTCACCTGTTGCAGCAGGGTATACCTGTGGAAAAAAAACCTGTCAGCGATCCCTAGTTACTTCTAAACCGGCTCAAGTATGAAGGCTTCACCGTGCACTTCCAGAGGATTTCGTCGCACGTCGGTGTAGCACGTCAGTCTTGCAAAAAATGCCTTATCGTCTACAAGTACGGTGCAAACGCGGTGGGATTTCCAACGCATACAGCAACACACCATTCGCGAGTACTTTGGGCAGCTGTGGCGACGAGCACATCAACCAGTCGTGACGAAAGGCCGGAAGGTAGCCGAAGCTTGTCTGCTCCAGAGAGTAAAACCAGACTCAGCCCGTACACCAGCTTGGCTACATAAAATTAATATTGTTTCAGCCCCTGTGTGCCCCGTGTGTAGTGTGACTAGTGACATTGATCACTACATCATTAACTGCTCCGAAATCACCCTTGAGCGGACTAACTTTTACCGTGATCTCCAGAAGCTAGGAGTGAATCATACTACATCGGACGGCATTTTTTTTCCTAGGGACCACTGGACTGTGCGAAGAGAGGTGTCTCGTCTCCTGCTGGGATTCTTGCAGTCCACAGGACTAAGTGACGTGTGGCGAATTTGGTATCTCTGATATCGTATTGGGGACGATTAGGCGGAGCAATTGCGGGCAGTTATGCTAGGCTAAGTCCGCCTAATCCAACAATACATACATACTACTACTACTAGTAGAGCAAAAGAAGTCCACACAGAACAATGAATTGGGGAATGGTGGCTGCTATAACCATGTATTCATGGTGGGGTCGATAAGCTTACCGAGTCCTCTTGGCCTTTTGAAAGGCTTATGTGGTACAGACCAAGTGGCGTGACAGATGAGGCGTGAGCTCATGAATAATGTGATAATTATGCGCACCTGCGTCTCACGACGACGATGATTGAACGCGAAGCTTTCTCGTGATGGATTTTTTGGTTGGCCAATCCCACACGGCGAGTATGCACTAGTCTAGAGGTACGCACCACCTTTTCTAGAACACCCAAAATGACGCTCCGGTTTGCATCCACGTAGGCCTAACATTTGGGTCTGGCGTACACGGCGCGAATAGGTACCTTCTGCTTGGCGTTCTCTTCGACCATGTCGCCAGGTAGCATTTGCTTGGATAGACTGCCTGCCCCTGCCTGTATCTGTTCGTTTTTTGGGGCCCTTGAAGCTCGAGAGTGCAATTTTTAAAGGAATGTTTGTGTGTCCTCTGTTCGAGGCGACAGCCATTGCCATCTCGACTGGTAATGATGCTTTTTCCTAACTCGCAACAAATTAATGAAATCGGCCGGTATACATCTAAGCTGTGTGAAACGGGTTCTGTGTTTAACTTCGGTGCGTACCTAATATTTCTATACGTTTTATAAGCAAAGAATGTGAGGTACACAATTGCTCTATTTATTTCGAGTTATTCTCCCTTCTATTCGTTGTTTCTGCGTAATTTTCCCCTGTTTCCTTTCTTTTTCACCTCACTATGTTCACCCCCATCTAAAGAAGCGAGCCTCGCCGTTTGTGAAGATCGCCTATTAAGTAATAAATAATAAATAAAGTTTTCTCTCTTTCTCTCATTTTGTCTAGCTTCAACATTTTCAATCACCAACCTATTCCCAAACGTTTATGCGCCATTGACATGGTGAAACAAACTTAGGAATAAATTTTCAATGTTGGGCAAACTTTCTACTCATCTGTGAACGTGTTGGGTGATGAGAGACTGCCGTGTAATAAAATAAAGAGACTCGGATAATGGCAATCGAAGCAATCTAGTGTTTTCTGAATGCTTTCATCGCCAGTTCTCTGTCATAGATGGTTGATACCAAATGTTCTATTTTATCACTCGTTTCATCTCTGCTGTTGTGACTTTAGTATTCTAGACTGAACTGATTGTGCCATTAACTTTTATGTTTGAAAAAAAAAAGCTCATATACGGCCTGCAGTTTCCGCGCACAGGTGTAGGTGGTCCCAGGTGTTGGACGAGCGAGAGATATCCCTAAAACCATAAAAGTCGATGTAGCAAACTCCTTTGTGAGCAGGAGGATTTGTGCAGTTGTATTGTGAGAGTGCCGCCTACAGTTGCCGCGAGTTACGCTATAACTAAAAAAACTACAAAGCACACGCACCTACTGTTAACGATGAGACACAAGGCACAAGTACCGTTGAATCACTTCAGCTCCCCAAAAAGCATAGCCTTGAAACGCTCAACTATTGTCCCGAATAGCTAGTTCCCATGCTAACACGTAAACTGGAAACTGTGCTTTTCGGTAGTTACGAGTAATTTAAAAGTAACCGTGTTCCTAAAGCCCGAAATTAAAAACACCCTGGGTGCATGTATATTAGTTAGGAAGTACTTTTTTCTCCAAAGAAAACTAAGTATACTTATAGAGTCAACCTCTGGCGCGATAGTGAATCATGTTCAACATTAAACAGTAGAGGCAAGTGTGGACCTGCTCGGATCTGGTGAACAAGTGACTGTACTCCATGTTTTCATTCGTGTGCAAGAAATAGGATAAATTCACTGACTTCTCCGTCATGTCCGTTCGTTGATTTATTGATCATAGTGAAGCTAACGTGGAAGCTGTTGTTCCACACTGTTGATGTCAGCGTTGACGCTCGTGCCATCTTTTTGCTTCTGAATAACTGGCAGGCAAAGCCACCTCATTGCTTTCTGGAGGCATACCGTTTACCTGTGACCTGAGCAAAAGCTTCTACTTTAACAAAAACTCATCAGCGTTGGTGAAATGCACCTTGCGAAATCCGTCAGACGCAACAGAGAAATGTCTCTCCAGTGTCCAAGCCGTCCCTGGCAGGGAAGTAAGTTTAGCGAAAGATATATGCGGTATAGAAATTTTTCCGATACGAGCCTTTTGGTTATCGGCCGTCCGGGGGATGCGGCTGAGGACATATCGATGGTGCCCGGTGAAACAGGGAGCCTTTTCGGTTTTTATTTTGATTTCCTTTGAGGGCAACTCACCTGGTAACATTTCTATCGAGCGTAGTACTTCATGACTCACAGGCTTAAAACACCGTCGTGCACCAATACAAAAAAAATTGATTTTGTAGAATTCAAATTTGGCGCCCTTGGAAGACCGCCTCATAGTCTCTACAATGGCAGAAAGAGGGCGCCAGGAGTCCGCTAGAAGTAGGAGTTACTGTATAAACATCCCCCTCGCGAGGGGCACGATCAAATGCAGAGCATTTCCGGGGGCGCACGACGTTAAGTAGTTTGCGTTACGTTAATTTTGTTGCACTTGTGGCAACTGCTGACGAGAGAGCGCTAGTCAGCAGTAATTTGAATGAGTCAACGATATAAGGCGCGTTAGTAGCGTCCCATTCTGTGTCGGCTTTGTGGCGCAGTGGGTAGAGCACCATGTACATTGCGTTCCGCCCACAGGGTCGAGGGATCGAAACCTGGCGCCGGATAGTATTTTCTTTTTTATATAGTAGAGACAACGACGTTGCGGACTACGGACGTCAACGCGGGTGACATCGTGAGTTACTGAAATGCCCTGCATTTAAAATTTACACGCCACTCTGCCCAGCGAAGGAATGAAGGTGGAAATACGTACAGGTGCCGTCATAAGTAATTGGAGCACGGGAGCTGTGGCCGAACTGTATCGGAGCGCCGTGTAGCTGCACCGGCGGTAAACTAAAGGACGAGAACACGCATGCGCGCCTGCCGACGGCGATAGCCCATCTATACCTCTCAAACCCCTTTTTAAATTTGGCTTCGAGCATTGTTCGCAGCATACTGGTCTCGGCGATGGCGCTGATAGCGTACACACGTAAAAATATTTGAACGAAAACCTCACTACAAATTCCTGTGACAGCGCGCCGCTTCTCCGGCAGCGGGAAGTGCGCCAGAGACGCTGCCAGATTCGTCTCTGCTATCAGCGCCGTCGCCGAGAGCACTGTGCTGCGAGCAATGCTCGAAGCCAAATTTAAAAAGTGGTTTGAGAGGTATAGATGGACTATCGCCGTCGACAGGCACGCATGAGTGTTCTCGTCCTTTCATTTACCGCCGGTGCAGCTACACGGCGCTCCGATACAGTTCGGCCACAGCTCCCGTGGTCCAATTACTTATGACGGCACCTGTACGCAATAAAAAAACGTCATACCATTACAGATGCGAGTGAATACGGGACTCAACCCATTCCAAGCTTCCAGGCGGGTTGATAACTGCATGTTTTCGAGGTGCCTGTCGGGCATACTGACAAATGGCAGCGCTGTTCGCAAGGGATTCCCCAATATGTATCTCATCCTTCGCTAGTACGCATGCAGTTCCCACATTGATCTCCCATTTTATTACGTGTTGGCGCCGCAAGGTAGTAGCAGCAGAGAAAAAATTGCGGAGGTTGTAGGACCAAATCTAGTCTTTTAAAAGAGGCTAAGCGGCAAATTTTTCGCCTTCCTTCCAGAAGCCCCAATACAAATTGAAGCGGTGGCTTCGGCCCAGTCATTTAATAAAACGAAGAAAGACGTCAACACCACTCGAGCAGTCAGTGATGAAATGCAAGCCTGCTGAGTGTAAGTTTTTTTAATGTTCAGAAGCACCTGCTGTTGCATAATGTTTAAAAAAGATTCATTATGATAGTGCAAAGCTACTCTAGCCATGATGATACTCTAGCTTTTCGGTGGTTAGCGGTTAGCCTTAGTTTCATTTGCTGTGCAGGAGCTACTGACGCAATGCAATAGAAAAAAATTGATAGGCTTTGTTGGGTCTTTCTCCGCGACCCCAGTTTCGTGGGCTGCACAATGCTTGTTGAGATGCATATACTATAATTACGATGTCAGTTTCTGGTGCAAGTGACTCTTCTTTGTTACCCTTCCAAGATTTATCGCTGATCGTATAGACATGTTTTACATGCTATCCAACCATGCCTCACAATATTTCGAACTCTACCTACGTACTATGGGCTACAAGCGATATTGCTCGAGCTGGCGAAAACGGAGTGCGTCCTTTTTCAAGGCGACACCTAAATGGCCCTTGAGGGAAGCAAGCGATTTGCGTCGCCTGTAACAAACAAAACGGCACCTGCGGAACAGTTTATCACTGGAGGCTTCGCGAAAAATCGATCACCCGGCATTGGCTTCCCTTATAGTAAAAAACGTTTCATTATCGAGGTATCCCACAGAGAGAGCTTACACTTAGCAGTATCGAGACGTGGTCGCCTCTCCCACTACAGAGAAGATAAATGGGAGAAAGAACAGGCAGCCAAATTCCCCGTTGTCTTCAGCTCTTCCATTACACGCCGGCGCGAACAATCAGTAGGGCAACGCGTAGGATGCCGACTCAAGCAATTCAAAGGCGTTAAGTTGGGTCGAAAAACAAAGCGTCTCCAGCGACAAGATTGCAAAGGCCCTAAAAAATGCTAGGCGAAACGAAGGTTCGCAGCCCTGTAGCGGGACGGTCACGCTTTTGCATTCACGTTTCCAAACCAACATAGGCTCATTTCCCTCGATTTCTTTGACGAGTGATGGGGTTTTTGTAGGAGCGTTTCCTGTTTTTCGCATGAACGGTAGGGGTAGCTTTGGCTAGTACCAAACGTCAAGCTGCTTGCACGTATGCACTGTCGTAAGCACCAGCTGCTGCATAAACCAAAAGCTACTCACCTTCCTAAAAATTTATCATTCGTAGGTAAGCGAACATTTTCATCTTTAAAGAGCAGCTATACGCCAAGCTTCTCACATCCTGAGAATGACTAAGCGGGAACTACACATTTTTTATCAGCTGAACAGCGGAGGTCTAAGGTATGCATGATGCTTGACTGTAAAGTGAAAAATGGGAAACAAAAGCTAACACAAACGTACACCTAAAACAATTCACAACATAGGCGGCCGGAATTGTTGCTATTAAAGAGCCGATCACGTCATAAAGAAAACATGCTTTGATCGTTTAGCGTTTAAGCCAAGAGCACGTATGCGATTCTTATTCTAAAAATTTTAAGGAAGTAGAAAGCAAAAATTAATTAGTTGGAAATATTAAAGCTAGTCATAGAGCTTTCTGAACTGCACGCCTTTCGCATTTGTTGAAAGAAAGGAGAAACCCAGTTGGGTTTCAATCTTGTACTTATCAACTAGTGACTTGTGTAATACGCAATAGCAAAACAAAATGCTTTTGTAGCCTGAGCAATGGCTTCCCTCTCTACGTAAGACGGCCTTTACAAGTTACCGAAAAAGACTTTCGCGCTTCATCTTGTTTAATTAAAAACACGCGTTTTTGTAGCACTGCTTTCACCGTGAATTATTCTGCGGCTTCGCCGCTTGATAAATGCGCGCCACAACTTCCTTCTTCACAAATTCTTGAGCTACTTCTCGAAATATTTAAGCATTAAATGCAAGCGGTCCTAAAAGCGGATAAAGAGAGACACGGCGCGAAATATACGGTCCGCATGTCGGTTTGTGTCAAACTTTGTTCACATCTTTTTACCGTAGCAACTTTTTTAATAAGCATTTCTTACACATTACATAAAATAACCGCTCGTCCTTAATCTGAAGAATCCAATATGACCATGTCAGTTATATGAGCTGCTATACCGGATAGAAAAATTTCTTTTCCCGTGCTTACTCTCGCAAAAACCTTCACGACACAAAGCTCGGATCGCTCTCCTGTTGCACAGAGCTATCACAGATTATAACATCCAGGTTTTGCACAGCGAAGCTGTTGAGCAAATTGTTTACGTACAGGTTCCTCAGTTAAAAATACGAAGAAAATGCCGAACGTTCGCGCACGCCTGCCTCGAACGCACGTTCGTCAAGCTCCCGCAACATTAGCCACTGGCTCCCCCATCTAAAGAAGAGAGCCTCGTCGTTTGTGAAGATCACCTATTCAGTAATAAAGTTTTCTCTCTTTCTCTCATCTCTTGTATCTTCAACATTTTCATTGGCTCCCCCCAACATTGGCCATTGGAGATCCCCCAACATTGGCCAAAAGAAAAACACCAGCGTTCGCCGGGTGCCTGGAGGGCAGGTTCGTCAATGCAAGCTTACCCACTTAGGGAGATTGGCCAACATCGGTCACAAAAAAATTCCAGCGTTCGCCGTATCGTGGCAATACTTGCTCGAAACGAGAAAGACACTTTATAGCGTACGACCGTCGTTCGTTCATCCTCGTGTCATCGTGCGAATACGCTCTGTACCGTAGAAGAGCCGCGACTTGAATGTCGAAGCTGCTGTAGGTGACCATGGACTGCACATGGCGTGGCCGCGGGTACTTCGCACTGCCGAGGAAGAGGCCGTGATTCGAGAGGCTCGGCATGCAACGCATCCGGTATAGACGATAAGTCGCGCTTGTAGAGCGGCGGAGGAAAACGTCGACCGAAATAACGAGCTCACTCTGGCCTTGCAAAAAATGTGTTCTTTGGAACGCCATGCCGCCGACGTAAATCCCGAAACCGCAACGATACCAAAACTCAACTTTCTGTTCGTCCCAATAATCACCTAGTATAGCTTCGCCTTTCAAATCTTCTGCGTGAGCTGCAAGCATTCTTGAATATTTTATCTAAACTTTCCACAATAAAGTTGGGCCGGCCTCATGAATCATATGCTTACAATGATGTAATCGACGAATAGGGTGCATTAACCAGTCATATCACCTTCGCCCTAGTTTGTTCCTATAAATGCCTGCTAGGTGAGGGGACCATGAGACTATAAAAGGGCAGGTTATTTTTTTCCTTCTCACAAATGTGCGTGGCAGTATAACCCCTCGAATAGTTTTGTTTGTGCCGGCCTGTAAAAAGCGGCGGTTTACCACAAAACTTGCTTTAAACCCTTTCTACTCACTTTTTCACGACGAATGGCATGGCAGAAGCGGGTCGACCATTTGGAGACTGCGTTACGATGCTAATGCTAGACCGGTTTTATCAGACATCGGGGCAACACATGCGTCACACGCAACGCAGGTGGCACGATTTCCTGCTGCTTTATCGTTTCGTCGCAGTGAGCCAACAAATGTGGGAGATTAGCTGTTTGCCCGAGTTTCTAGGGTTTCTCCCATTTCCACACTGCGGCGCCGTTTAGGGCACAGGGCGTGGGCCTTCAGCTTTCAGAGAAGCACGTGCGAGGAGCTAACGAACTGCCCGACAGTGAACGTTCTCGCAACCTCAGCACGCAGCTGACGTCAACACAAGCCAGCGCTCTTTTTTAGTAAAAGGGCGTAGGCCAGCGTAAAATCGGCGTAGGCCAGCAGATTCCCCCTATCAATTATTTGTCAATTGTTCAGGATATCGATAACGTATTACTACCCATGAAACACTTTGCGCGAAACAGATATCATTTCGCATTTTAGACATACATGCGACATTTGCGGACGCGGCACAGATTCTTTTAATGCAGTGCTTTTCAAGTTACCAGCTTCCGGGAACCGCTTGCGAAGTGGCATTTGCATCCACAATTGTGTGCTGACTCGATGTGTGAAGTGGCGCTTTCCGAATTAGTTTTTGGGCATGATTAGGGTCAAAGAGACGGAAATAAATTATGTTCAGGACTCGTATATTTGGATGGCAATGAAAATAGAGGCTCCAAATTCGTCAGTTGCTTCGCCCCGGTATCTTTTGACTACTTGCCCGTAACACCTAAGATTTTTATGGATGACAAGTAATAATATTTTCAAGTTCTCAGGGGTTAAAAGCACAGAAACTACACCTGGACTATACACATCGACGTATTGGAAGGCTGCTAGTTAAGTTAGACGGTCTGGGGAACTTTACCATGCACGGAAATCTCGACACGCGGGTGTTTTCGCGTGTAGCCTCTGTGTGAAAAGCAGCCACCTTGGCCGTGACGAACCTGCGTCCTTGGAATCATCATCACAACGTCTTAGCCACTGAGCCACATGCCGCCGGCGAGGAAAAAATTTTAATCTAGAACACGACAGCGTGAAGCCCCCAAATGAGGGGGTCTTCCTCTCCACTGTATACCATAGGCTGAGTTGGCACCTGGTGCCTAGTTACCAACCTAACTTTGTCTACGAGGGCAGACCTGTACGACAAAACATCCAATCGCGTTTAGGGTAAAGCGTAGGGATATTCGGACTGCAAATGGATGTGGGTGCGAGTGTTCGGGCGGAAGCCGTGCTCGCTTGCGTTGTGGTGAAGATACGTAAGTGTTTACATTGTGACGAGATCTCCTGGTCCTGAATGTGGGACAAGCCGTTTAGTAGGCGGAGGTGAACAAGGGATCTTTTAGTATCTTTTGATGAATTAAGTTGCTCCTCGAACGTGGATTTGTGTCGTGGCAGGAAGTCGCTCCCTATCCTCATGATAGTTGGCCATTATCTAAGTGTAGGAATCTTCTGGTGCGCTTCTAGCCTCTCCCACGGCCGTGTTCTGGTACGTCAAGGCGCGGGCCGGCCTGTGGAAAATTTATTACCTCCCGCCAAGGAGTGGTCCAGAAAAATAATTAGTGCTCTCGGACTCCCACAACACAAAACTCAAGGCTTTCGCCATCTCACAAGTTGTCAGTCTTAAGCGTGTTCCCGAATTATTGGCGTCGACGGTTGCGAAGTTTTGAAACAACGCCAAGTTCGATACATTTTTTTTTTCAAATTTCAATCCAGATCTGTCCTACCTTGCCTGCGTTGGTGACTCCGCGCTCGATCATTGGTCAGGGATCAAGCCCGTCCTGAATGCATTAATGCACGTATGGGTGTCTTACATGGTCGCCGCACACACACACGGTGCGTGTACTGAGGACGGGGACTGAGCACCATTATTTGTCCGAGAAGACAGTATTTAGGCAGAGTCAAGGGAGACGGAGAGGAAAGGGAAAGGGCGGGGAAAGGCATGACGCTCATTTGATACGTCACAGGCCTGGCTGTGTCGGCGGGAGATAACACAGCTCCACGATTTAGGTTTCTCTTCCGTTAATAATGAAGACGCTTTGCAGGCTTTCTTTCCCTAATTGAGCGTCGCAAAACTTGAGGGGGTTTCTGCGCTTTCTGGATAGGCGGTGACGGTTGTGCGGGTGCCATCTGATCTGCAGGCTGCTCGTTCAAATCGCCTTCGTTGTCGGTCGGTGTGGGAGCAGCTGCAGCCGAAGGGCTCCCCTCGTCTTGGTCTCGGTGAACGGCGCTTGGCGCTGATGCCGGGCTCGGCCTGGAACGCGCTTGGTCTATGTGACCTCGAACCACCCCAGCCGGCATTTATTTAAGCATAGTCAAGGAAGAGGGAGTTGGAAGAAGGAAGGGGTGGGGAAAGACATAATGCTCAGTTGATACGTCACACGCCTGGCTCAGGCGGCGGTAGATAATACAGCTCAACGATGTACAACAGGGTGTAAGTTTGAGCGCAGGGCGCAAGTTCTTGCTTGGAGGCGATGCTAGGTCCCACATGGTTTCAAAAAAGTTTGTTTATTTTCCCTTACAGGCCATTAAACCACCCACCTCTTCCGTATCTGTTTTAAACTAAAGCCTCGCGGTTGATTTGAGATAGATAATCGCGTTCATCAGTTGGACATCACTTGTGGCTACTCTCGAGGTAATACACAGAGTGGCTCATCGATAAATGTACGTTTTGAAAAGATTTCCCGCTGCTAACCGCTGCTCCGTTCCTGCTCTAACTTTACACGAGGGTTGCATTTTGTGGTGTATTTGGTATAAAATAAAGACCAAGAATGTCGCTTACCTGCTTATTGAAAATTAACAAATAAAAAATTGGCTGGCGGTTACGATACTCCCTAATGCGATATTTGGGCGCAGCTGCTCATTTTTTAGCAGGAACTCTGAATTCACGCGTCGGCGGCGTTGAGCCTATGCTGGGGCAGCTCATTTAGCAACAGCGGCAGACGACGCAGTTCCACCACTTGCGTCGCTCATTGCTCAGTACGAACTGGCTGAGAGCGCACGTGTGCGTTCCATAACAGCCGCTGCAGAAGCGCACGACCGGTTGCATCACTCGCAGTTCTACACTCACTCCTGATGGCCTGCAGTGCGCTGAGGCAGCACTTCACTCGTGGGTTCTTTCGACGGTGAGCCCTTACGGCGGTGGCTCGAAGTTCGTCTCGGGTAGGGACCGCGAACTTCGTCTTAAGCGAACGCACATCATAGTGACGCGTACGCCCCCCACACATTTTCGCCTAGCGTCGCGCCGTCGAGCGCCGTCGAGCCCAGCATGCTGCCCCTTCCCTCCCCCACCACACACTTTCGGAGAGCGCTGCCTCGCGCACCACGGCGAACCGCTCCCCCTTCCCAATTTCGCGACACTGTCCTTCGCTTTTTGTTTCAATCTTCGGTCTTCCCATCATTCGCTCGGTCACGACAACACCGACGCGGTGGAGCTCAGGGACGGGCGCCAAAGGAATGCGCCCTAAAACGATTTTCGCCGAAGGGAAACCTCGGTGGCATGTTGGTAATTTTAACCGTACTTGTAGTGTGGCGGCACCTCGTGTATTCAGTATGAAACACCCAATGCCGATTCGCGGCAGCTTCATGGAGAATTGGGGCACCGGGTGTTTTGTACTGAACACGCGGGGTGGCGGTGCAGTACACATGCGACCAACATTGCCATGTCGCCGCCCAGGTTTCGCATAGGTGAAAGTATTGCCCAGGTTGTCCATAAGTAGAAATAGTTTTATCAGCAGAGTTGTTAGGCCCAGCTTTGTCCGTACGTCGCAACAAAAAGAGCCTCAAGAAAAAAAATGTGGCTAGCGAAGTCGCGGGAATCAAACCCGGGAACTTTGCGCCATGAGACCGCCGACCTAACCACTGCTGACCGCATGGAGGAAATGGCTCACCGTAAAGGCTCCGGGGGTACGCCCTTATCAGCAGCGGAGGCCAATACCATGTACAGCCAATTAGAAAGAAAAAAATACGCTTCGCGTGGTGGGTATTCAAACTGGGTCTCTGGCGTTATTAAACTGGAGTCTATCCGGTTGCACTGTCATCGCATTCCGGGCGGACAAGCTTTCCTTTGAGTCCGGAGAGCGGGCGTTTGCATTGGACTTGGCGGCGGTTTCATAGCGCGTGCTAATACTGTCCACTTTGGGAGAGATGTGAAAGCCTGCGGACGAAACGATCGGGGCCTCCCAGTGATGGAGAACTTTCGGCGGCAAGTTCGAATAGAAATGAGAGGTGCACCAGCCGGGTCTCCGACGAACGGAAAAGGGCCGCCAGCTCTGCTGTCTCTCCAGCCTTGCACAACTACTGCAAGCTAAGCCAATTTTTTAATTTTTCCGAATGAGCAGGTACGCGCCTTTTTGTTAGTGGTGGTAAACAATAATATTGCAGTGGAACACTATACGCGGTTGATGCACCCCGTGACCTCCTACGTATCACCAAAAAGCTACCGCATTGCCTACATCACAGCAGTCATCATCATCGCCCTCGCATGGGAAATTTGAAATCGGGGCGCGGCCAACCGTCCTCATCATACTTTCAGATGGCGCCATCTCTTAACGTTCAAGAGGCCACTTACCGGAGCGCCTTGTTTGGTTGGAAGTGGTGCCATCTCTCAAGGTGTCCAATAGGTTCACTTTTCGATTAACACCGTCTTAACTAATTGACAACTTAACGTTCACGTGACCGATGACGTAGACGGGCGGCTCAGCGTGAGCAGAGGCTGTGACATGAAATCACTTCCCCGCTGGCCAGAAACCGAACCAAGGACTCTGGGCGTCTATACCGTCGTTCCACGCAGCCAGGGAAATATTACAAAGTAAAGATTTCGAGGTGACCTCTTGGCTTTGCACTCGCCACGGCCGCTGCCGTTGTTAGCCCTTTGATGCCAAAAACTTTAACTTTGGGCATTAATTTTGGGCGTCT
Source organism: Haemaphysalis longicornis (assembly GCA_013339765.2). Classification (NCBI taxonomy): domain Eukaryota; kingdom Metazoa; phylum Arthropoda; class Arachnida; order Ixodida; family Ixodidae; genus Haemaphysalis; species Haemaphysalis longicornis. The sequence goes on along the minus strand of CM023453.1, from coordinate 100,464,069 downwards.
GAAAAAATTTGGTTCAGTAGGACGGACCGAATGACACACTGGGTACTGGCTGCCCATATCTCAGCCGAACACGAACGCTACCTTGATCAGCAGGTTCTGCAGTACAAGCGAAAACAATAACATAAACTTTGCATTGCTATCATTTGTAATAACAATAAAATTGCACAATTTGGCTGGCCTGTCACTAGCCCATTTAGCCCCCGGGCTCGATGCGAGTTGAAACATGTAAAGAAAACTTTATTTAGCACAATTAGGCACTTTCTGCTATACGTTTTGTTTTTAATTTTTGAAGGGCCCGGAACTTTTGTCTGTCAACGGATGGCTGTATAAATGTAAAGAAAACCACAGAGTGCGACAGAAAAAAAAATTATTGAGTTGTGGCTTCACAGCAACTTTGGGCATCAAAATATTGGGCCTTGATGCAGGCTAGATTATTAACGGCTAATTCGAAAGGTGCCGGGCGGCGTTGCAGACACATGTCATTGTTTACAGCACGTGCAGCACCGCATGCCGGGAGATGAGAGGGTAATCGCGGAGTTTGGGTTTTGACAACGTTGCAGACACGCTACTGTTCAACGCGGTGCTGTTGTCATTGCACGTTGCAATTGTTAGGCAGCGCTGCATGCCGGAACATGAGCAGCTAATTCGGAAGTTTCGGGGCGGCTGTTAGACACGCTGTGCCATGGTTGTGGATGCTGCCGTCATCAGGCTGTACGCGTAGAAATGAGTTGTTAATTCGAAAGTAGCACACATGTGCCACTGTTTACCCCCGCAGCAGCAGCGCTGCATGCCGGGGTATGGGCCGGTGCTTTTAAATTCTCGAGATTGCTTTATGACGACGCTGAAGTGACGTGTTCTTGTTTTCCCATTGTTGGCATTGGCCGAGAAATGACGGTGCTCGTATTTTTCCCATTCAGAAACAGAAAACGGAGTAGACATCATTGCGATTGGCTAAAGCAGGAGCCGACGGTAAACGTAGGATTACCGAACTTAAAGAATTCTCGTAATGTGTACGTATATAAAGAAATTCGAAGAATGAGGCACAGGCAATGGATTGCTTGGACTCAAATTTATTGTATTTTATCCTTAAATGCTGCAAGTTTGGCGTTTGCCCCCGGATAGCAGTTTCCCCGCATGGGGCACCTTGAGTAATCTTGGTGACGGTGTTGGCGACACCGCGGACCCCGAGCCCCATACTCTTGCTGTAATCTACCGTGGCTACGAGTTGTAAGGTGAAGGGCAGAAACCACAAACGGTGGCCGTCGGAGCCCTGGTCAAGCTCCGGCGGATGGGCTCCCTGTCTGTTTACCAGGCAGGGAGCTCCGGGACCTCTCTCGGCATCAGGGTAAACAGAGCGAAGAAAGTACCCCCGTCCCCTGCTTTTTTTAATATCGCATGGCTTTTTCTTTATCCCCCTAATCCAGGGATCGGCCCCCTAAAAATAGGGCCGCACCGAAGTACTAGCTAAAGGTAAATCAGAACATTTCCACAAATTTCTTGTCATTCACTCTGCAGAAACCACTCCTGTTGCAAAGAAGTCTGTCATTCTGTTGGCAAAATGCATTGAGTCTGTTGTTGGTTCAGACTATGATGCTAAGAAACTCGCTTCAGGTGATGTACTGGTCGAAGTAAAAAGGAAAAATCAGAGTGAGAACCTACTGAAACAGACGACGTTCGCCAACTTGACTGTCACTGTGACACCACACCGGACTCTCAACTCCTCGCAAGGAGTCATATCAGAGAAAGAACTAGAGTCTGAGACGGAAGCAGATCTTCTTGAGGCGCTCCAACCTCAAGGTGTAACTGCAGTAAAACGAATCGTAATCCGGAGAGCAAATCAAGAAACTCCGACAAAGCATCTAATCCTAACGTTTGATCGCACAACACCTCCAGAAAAGGTCAAAGTGGGTTTTCTTAGCTGCAACGTACGACCGTATGTCCCAAATCCGAGGCGCTGCTTTAAGTGCCAACGATACGGCCATGGAACCCAATCATGCAGAGGGAAGTTGACATGTGCCAACTGTGCTGAGACAGGTCACTCCTCAGAAGCTTGTGAAAGCACCACTCAGAAGTGCCCGAATTGCAGCGGACCGCACGCTGCTTATTCGCGTGCGTGTACACAATTCAAGGCCGAAAAGGAAATAATTCACATAAAAGTAAATGAAAACATCACCTATCCAGAAGCGCGCCAAAAGCACAAGCTGCTTTCGGCCACATCGTACGCAGACGCCGCCCGCCGGGGGTTGGGGCGGCGTTTGGTCAGCACGGCAACACAGTGCAGCCTTCTTGCTGACGTGTTGCTGTCCCAACCCCCAGCTGAGCAGCCACCTGCTGCCTCTACAACACCTGTAGAGGCTGCGGGGGCCCCGTCTCTTGCCGGACTGCCTTCGGTAGTCCAGAGTAGTCAGGAATCGCCCAGTGTGGCGACTCCAGCGAATGTGGCGATTGCGATCGCCGCTGGGAGCTCTGCCGCTCTCACTGTTTCCTCTCCACCGGCCCTAGGGACACCTGAGGGCACGGAGGAGATGGACACGGCAGGGCCCACAGAAGCGCCCATCCTAGCCCCGCCGCCTGCCCCACCCGCGGCGCTTGCGGCTGGAACCAAAGGCACCCGAAAGGGTGCCAAGTCCAGGGGGCCCGGTCCGCCGGACACCCCCCGAACATCTGATGAGGAAATGGACGTCGGACCGTTCCTGTCTGCATCGCTGCGCAAGGAACGGGCATGCGGCGTCCAAACCAACAGAAAAGCCAAGAAACCCGCTCCAAGAATACAAGCCCCGATAGACAAAACATGAACCCACACACACATTCCAGTAGCTCATAAAGGTACATAATGGGAACAGAAAATATCATCCAGTGGAACTGTAGAGGCCTCCTTAAAAATCTTGATGATGTCTACGAAATACTGCATTCCAATCAGCCAAGTGTGATGTGTCTACAAGAAACACATTTAAACTCCAAACACACAAATCTCTTGAATAGTTACATGGTATTTAGGAAGGACAGGATGGTGGTGGTACATCTTCAGGTGGTGTGGCCATCATTGCCCGAAAATCATTGGCATGCCACCCTATCCAATTACAGACTGTCCTTGAGGCTATTGCCATTAGAACCATAATTTTCAATAGGCTAATAACAGTGTGCTCCATCTACATCCCTCCTGATTTCCAGCTTTCAAGCTCCGATTTCGAGGGCCTTGTAGATCAGCTACCAGAACCTTTCATTCTTATAGGTGACCTCAATGCACACAACACTCTTTGGGGCTCTCTCCGCACGGATGCCCGAGGTCGCCTAATCGAAAAATTTCTAATATCTTCAGGAGCATGCCTATTTAACAAAAACAAGCCTACATACCATAATATAGCACACAACACTTATTCACACCTCGACTTGGCCATTGGCTCTGCAGTACTCTTTCCATCACTTGAGTGGGATGTTGGCACTAACCCATATGGCAGTGACCACTTCCCTACCTCACTAACATACATAGATAAAGGCCCTAACAGTTCCCCTTCCCATTGCAAGTTTATAGAAGCAAGAGCAAACTGGAACACATTCACAGAGACATCTCAACTACACTACACAGACATAACACACTTACCTGTAGAGAAGGCAACCCAGCTCGTCACGGAGCACATTCTCGCCGCCGCCAAAAAGTCAATACCCCAGGCCTCTGGGGCCCCGCGCAACCCGAGAAGGCCCTGGTGGAATGACGACTGCAAGCGTGCGCGGGAGGCCCAGAACAAGGCGTGGGGCATCCTCCGTAGACACCCCACAAGTTTTAACCTTATTTCTTTCAAAAGAGCAAAGGCATTAGGTAAGCGTGTGCGCCGTGAGGCAAAAAGGGAGAGCTGGCGCGCCTTTCTCACATCCATAAATTCATACACGGACACCCACAAGGTATGGACCCGAATACGTAAACTAAAAGGACAACACACACATAGCCTGCCCTTGTTAGCACGACAGGGGACACTCTGGAAGATCAGGCTAACACACTTGCACAACACTTCCAACACGTGTCTAGTTCTGCACACTATACAAACACTTTTATGCAACACAAAACATCTGCCGAAAAGAAGCCTATACGCGACAAGAACAAGTCAAAGTCTGCATACAACTGTGAATTTACACTCCATGAGCTGAAGATTGCTCTTGCCACTTGTAAACCTTCTGCTCCAGGTGCAGACAACATTACATACACTATGATTCAACACCTACACGCAGACACCCTTGAGACACTCCTGCACCTATACAACCAAATATGGCTATCGGGGCACCTTCCAAGGCTTTGGAGGGAGGCCATAGTTGTGGCTTTTCTGAAAGAAGGGAAGGACCCTTCTTCTCCCGCAAGCTATAGACCTATTGCCCTGACAAGCTGCCTGTGCAAGCTCTTCGAGAAGATGATTAACCGGAGGCTCATGTACTTTCTTGAGTACAATGGTCTTCTCGAGAGCTGCCAGGCAGGCTTCCGGGCAGGGCGATCCACAAATGATCAGCTTGTTGCATTAGAATCATACATTAAAGATGCCTTTATACACAAACAGTATTGCATGACCGTATTTTTTGACATCGAAAAAGCGTACGATACGGCATGGCGTTACGGCATCCTTGCAGACTTAAAATCCTATGGTGTAACAGGTAATATGTTGAACACTCTTGATAGTTACTTGTCCAAACGAACATTTCGTGTGAGAGTCGGGTCGGCACTGTCAAGAGTTCACATTCAAGAAAATGGCGTGCCTCAAGGCGGAGTTTTGAGCTGCACGCTGTTTATCGTCAAGATGAATTCGCTTCGGAAAGCATTGCCTCCATCGATCTCCTGTTTAGTGTATGTGGATGATGTACAAATATCTTTTAAGTCTTGTAACATATCCATATGTGAACGTCAAGTCCAGCTTGGGGTAAAGAAACTCTCTCGCTGGGCAGACGAAAATGGTTTCAAACTTAATCCCACAAAAAGTACCTGTGTCGTATTCTCAAGGAGACGTGGAGTAAGGCCCGATCCTGAAATAAACCTCAATGGTGACCCAATCCCTGTTAAAAGGAACACAAGTTTTTGGGTGTGGTGATGGATGAAAAACTCACATTCATCTCTCACATCAAACAACTCAAACAAAAATGTCTAAAAACAATGAATATTTTGAAAGTCCTGTCTCACCAATCATACGGTGCAGATAAACAACTCCTGCTGCGCCTTTATACCGCTTTGGTAGGGTCTCGTTTGGATTACGGTAGTGTTGTCTACGGGTCGGCTACAAAAACAGCGCTAAAAATGCTCGACCCAGTGCTGCACCTGGGGCTTCGCCTCTCGTGTGGTGCTTTCCGTACAAGCCCTGTCCAAAGCCTGTATGTGGAATGTGACAAATGGTGCCTGGAGTACCAGCGAATTTATGTTGATCTTTATATGCTTGTAAAATATCATCAATCGACAACCATCCTTTTAAACCTGTTTTTATGGATACATCCACGTCACAGCTGTTTTTAAATCGCCCATCCGTTTCTGTTCCCTTCTCACAAAGAGTGAGAGAGGAGGCGCCTTTACTTAATGTCTCCTTTTTAAACATCTTGAAATCATCTTGCATTGATTTTATAGCACCATGGCACCTTCGCACTGTGTCGTGTGACTTATCTTTCATCCAACTCGATAAAAATAGGGTACCGAGAAATGCGATTCCTGCAGCACTTTCTGGCACTGCAGGAGAAGTACCAGTGTACAGAATTTTATAGCGATGCCTCCAAAACTGCCTCCGCCGTGTCATGTGCTGCGCACGGACCCAATTTTAAAGCTTCTGAATCCATGAATGTAACGTGTAGCATCTTCACAGCAGAGGCTTATGGAATCTTTCTTGCTGTGAATCACATTGTCCAATGTCATATCCCAAAATCTGTCATTTACACTGATTCACTAAGTGTCGTACGGGCGTTATCATCCCGAAAGAAATCCAAAAATTACATCATCAATCTTCTTCTTAGGACAATTATGTCGGCATATGGCGCCAACCTTGAGGTAACTGTTTGTTGGGTCCCAGGTCACTCGGGGATCGCTGGAAATGAGACGGCAGATGAAATGGCTGCTGCTGCACTCACAAACACGGTGCACATAACAACAGTACCCTACACCGACTTGAAACCACACATAAAACAACAACTACGTAAAACATGGCAAAAACGTTGGAATGAACAGACAGACAACAAACTCCACATTGTAAAACCACACTTGGGACGATACACAACCGATTCACACAACAGACACACAGAAGTTGCCTTGGCAAGGTTACGGATAGGCCACACACATGTAACACACTCCCACCTGCTCACTGGATCCCCAAGACCCATGTGCAGCGGGTGTGGAGAAGGCCTATCCGTAATCCACATACTCATTTCAATGTAAGGCCTTGACATAACACGACGCAAACACTTCCCACAGCTGTACACACGACATATTCCACAACACCCGTCATACTTCTTAGGAGACGAGCCCATGTTTTCAGTCAAGCGTGTTTTTAAGTTTCTTACCGACATAATTTCTTATCATGCATCTTGACAACCTGGCCACTTACGCCAGTCATCTTCATTACGTTGCGTTTTACTTTATTTTTAATGAAATTTTCTACTTTTACTTCCATGTCACTCTCATATAATCACTATTGTTTGGCGCTCTTTGCCCTTGTGGCCTTGCGCAAGTAAACTCCAAACATCATCATCATCCGTATAGCATTTATGCAATCCCCTTTAGATGGTTTAGTTGTTGCGTTGACTTTCTTTGCTTTGTGATATGACCATAGGTGAACGCACAGAAACGTGTAACATTTAAAAAAAAACGACGACAGATTTGTCAGTCACTTTTAAACGATAGATCGACGTCCTTCAAGATGTTCTGAAATATATTATGAAAATTCATGCTTTATTTCCTTGCAGCATGATAGACATAGTTCGTGCGAAACCGGGGTGCGGTCTTATTTTTTTCGGGAGTGTTTAAACAATGTTACAGATTTTTGAACGTTAAAACTTCAGGTTTACGCCCTCCCTCGCGTTTACGCATTGTCTAGGAATTCTCCAATCCCATCCATTAGACATAAGTACCGATTCTGCACTTACCATTCAGTGTCGCAAGTTTTCCCTAGAGCTTTCCAACTTTTGCGTTTCGAAAACCTTTATGCCAGTCTGAGATGCCATCGCCTCTGTTCGGTTAAACCAGGGATGGGAAAACCCATTCTCCAACGTTTCAGCATTAGCAAAGGAAACCTTTATATTCTTAGCGTCTACAATGAATCGGCGTGTTCGGCAGCCGACTTCTACACCGGCGGCACACGTATTCCTGACGGAAGGTTGGAAGGCGTTTTAAGCGACTATTGTTGCACTTAGTTTTCCATGGGTATACCGCAACCCCGACAACTGAATCTTCTGAACATTCGCATGTTCAGTTTTTATGTGAAGAGCTTCAGAAAGTTTTGCGGAAACTGTTTTGAGACATTATATATTTGACAGATGTTGTAAGGGAATTGGCACAAATTGACGGTTTGCAATGTTCTTACTCACATAAATAAAATTAAACTACGCAGCTCATTCTACGCAAACTACGCAGAGCCAACTACGCAGCGCAAAACAACTACGCGAACTACGCAGCTCGAAAAACTACGCAGCGCAAACTACGCAGTCAAACCGGGCGGGGTTTCGAACAACATGAAACTACACAACGCAGCACGGCTGCGCTGGTCCAAAGTCACAATGCAGGGTTGTGGAGCAGAGTTTTGCATACCGACGTGGTGTATACCGCAGAATGCTAACACCGAGAGGTGGCCGAGAGTGACAACACGACGCCATCCGTGTATGATATTCCTTACTACACGTAAACTTACTATACGTACTACACGTACTACACGATCCTTTCTACACGTACTACACGATAAGCACGCGCCACCAAGGAAGACCAAGAGCCCACTTGCGGCGCAAACATAGAGGAAAGAATACCCAGGAGAGGCCCCTGTCATCCCAATGCATTGCGAAAAGTGTGAAGGAAGTGGCGTCAGTTTTCTTGAGCCGATGGACAGTGTTGCCTACTTTTTTCCGGCTGCGGTGGTAAACCTGGCCAAATGCCACGGACAATTTTTATGGCGCTTTGACTGTGGCTTCCCCGCTTCGCTGGCAACACAGCGCGGCCGCCGCTGGGCCGTCGTCGTCGTCTGCGATCTGTGCACTACAGCTGACTTCACGGCGTTTCTTCTACTACCATTTCCTTTATGGTCTAATGTTCCTTCGAAGGCAACATCCGATGGTTAACTATTGGCGTGGTGGGTGAGCATAGTTGCCGTTATCTTGTGGTGATATATCGTCGATTCGCGCAGTGGTTTTCCATCCTTATCGGTCTGCCGGTGAAAAGGTGCGCGTTGGCATCTTCGGCAGCGTCGACCCACTTTCTGCGGCGATCTGCTCCAGTTGGGAATCTATTCTCAACGAACACAAGGCAAAGTGAGGCAGAGACGTAGTGCTTCAGTTTTGCTCGACAAATAGCGCATGGGCGAACATGCTTACCTGTGAAAAGTGATGCCCAATAGGCGCAACCGCGAGTGTGACCGGCAACCCTGCACGCAACAGCGAGGCATCTTGCAAACCACTGCAGCCACTTATTCACGTGAAGTGAGACTAGAAAGTTCTAGTTTTACGAGTGCAGAGAGTTCACGTACGCAAACGTGAAAAGCGTACGTTGTCACGCACATGTATTTTGCAACCCGTAAGCGTGAACCGCATGGAGCGTTTTTTCACGCGATTTGCGCGCGTCGGCGTTGCGCGTGCGTTTTTTCGACGCCCGCGTCGACGATTCCGCGCCCGCGGCAGCATCTGCCTTGGCTAGATTTTGACGCGCGTCGCGCGCAGCAGTGGGAGGAGCCTGGCCACTTGCGCCAATGGGGAGGCGCGCGCCTCATGGCGGCGGTTTCAAAGCACTCGAGACAGCCGGCTGGCTCCGCCGGGGATCTTTAGGCTTACCACCCCGGCAGATATTGCTTGGGCGCATTCAGTAGCGGCGCGGATGATGTTTTATAGCACCGTTTGCACCCCCATTATAAGCTCCTTTACTGCTCAAGCAACTTCGTTCGTGTCTTGAGCGGCATTTTAGAGAGCGCTCAGAAGCGGTCGATCGATCTCCCGACGCCGCTTCGCGGCCGAAGCCGCCGCCATGTTTCCGTCGCCTGCCACGCCGCGCGCAGCGTGCGGGTGGCTCCGTGGCAGCGGCAGCGCGCCTGTGGCGTGCGCGGCGCGTTTTCGCGAGCAGAAAATGCTCCATGCGGTTCACGCTGTACGCGACGCACGCCACGAGTAGGGTGCCTGGATACCTAGCCCCATCTAGGAACAGACACTGCAGTAGCCACTCGTGGTCCCACGAGCCTGTTGCTATGAGGACGATAAACGCTACTTCGCCAGGCTTCAGAGCTGAAAAATTGTCGTTCTATCTAAAAAACGAAGGCCGTTTTTCGATTGACATTTTGGGTGAGGGTTAGAATGGGCAAATTGAAGTCGAAATCAAGAGCTTAGGACCTGACATCGCCCCGAGGAATTAGCGACGAAGCTGGTTTTGCTGCGTAACGGGAGTATAGAGCCTAGGCACTATAGCGGTATATTCTAGGCACTATAGCGGGAGGGCAGCGCGCCGCCTTGTTGGTCAAATCAAACCGGGAACAGCAGAAGAGAGTGGGAAAAAGTGATGGCCTCAATGGACTCATCGACATGGCGGGTGTGGCTTCACAAACGTGACGTCAGGGCCTCTCCTAACCTTTTCTTTCCTCCAAGGGCGCAAAGCATCCCTTTCGCAAGCGCCCGGCACGGAACAGCGGCCGGATGGCGGGTAGAGATGGGCGGTAGAGGAGAGATAGGCGATTAGGAAACGGAGACGTTCGGCGGACCCGTGTCGCCACCTGGCGGAGAAAGGCTAGGAGGGCGGCCGCGCAGCAATAAGCGCCCGCAACGAAGGAAGGCCAGAAGGCCACGTGCGGCGCAGTGCACCCCTTTCGCAAGCACCCGGAACGGTGCTGCGGCCCGCTAGAGGAAGGCGAACATCCAGCTGTGGTCGCTCGTACAGCGGCGAGGCTTAAACAACGCCGTCAGGCGAAACGAGGAAACGCGCTACTGAAACTACGGACGAGCGCAAGGAAATATCACAGAATATCTGAAAGCAAGCTGCTGAAACACGGGAATGTCAACGCACAGCCGAACTCACCAGGGAGACTTGTTCGCAGTCCGTACTTGTTCGAAGCAAGACGGAGCGTCGGAAGGGAGACTTTGTGATTCCCCGCGGTGACCAAAGACAACCAGTAAACAGTGTATTTATTTCAAACATGTCTGTATATCACTGCGAAACCACATTTCAACTATACCTTGGCAATGGGCTTATCCAGGGGAGTACATATTTCTCGCTTTCAACTAGGGCTAATCGAAGCTAAACCACGGCAATTTTTTAGCGTAATGGTAACAAATTGCTTCTTTTTATTATGCAGAAATTCTTTCAGTCTTCCGTGAAGACTTCCCGTAAGCCTTGAGATTATTGCCTTGAGACGCCTTATAATCCGCTTTCGATTTTAAAGCGCATTTTGACCAACTTTTCTCGCTGCCCGCGTTCGGAGTTCGAGAGCGTAAGAGAATTTCACCACTATGTCCCAGCTAATGCTAAGTGAAAAAAAGTACACCATCTTCCCGTGGGGAACCATGAGGAAAATGCGAAGCATCATAGGGGTTCCGTGTAGGTTCCATCGTGTTGCCGTTATGATGTTTCATTTAGCGGAGCACGAATGCGAACGTAGTGAGAACCCCCATGTAGAGACAGAGAAATGCAGAGAAATGTAGAGACAGCGAAGAGACCGACACCGGCGTTACCTGATCGAACACCTCCTGGTTCTCGTCTTTCTTTATTGCGTGCTCACGCTCCTATCCCGCTGCCCGCCCTCTTCGTCCTCTTCTCTGATTGAGCTGCAAGGCGCGTGGCGCTTCCCGCCACAGCTTTCCCACGGAAATTCAACATCCTCCTCTAAAGTTTTCAGTTCGTCGTTTTCGTTGACGTTAGCTTCGCATGCCTTCGTTGTATCAGTAGCTTCTTCACGTAGTTTGAATGAGTCAAAGACATAAGGCACGTTCGTAGCACTTGCTCCTGTCTCGGTTTTGTAGCGCAGTGGGAAGAGTGCGACGTACCTCTCGTTGCGGCCAGAGAGTCGTAGCATCGAAACCGGGCGCCGGTAACTATTTCTTTTTTTACAATGTAGGGGGAGAGGTGCGGACGCCGGACGACGGAGGGTCGACTAAGAGATGCTTTGCATCTAAAATGATTGTGATCGAAGGTGGGTGAACAATATCGCGAATTGTTGCATCATTGGCCTAATGTTTGCGTTTAGCAAAAGTCCAGAAACTTTGCGAATATTTTATGCCTTTCACCATAATACCATTTCTTGCTTTGCGTTTTGAGGTGCCAATGCCATCGGAATATACAAAGAATGCGATGTCGTAGAAACGCTTGCCGCAGAGCTTTCGCAAACTGTTCACATGAAAAAAAGGACATGCGAACATTAGGAAGATTCAGGCGTCGGGACAGCGTTTCCACGGATGCTCTCTCGCAAAAGTGAAAGTAACAACATAAAACTTACATACCGCGATGGGGAACCAATAGCAAGAAAAGGCTGTTGCTACCACCTTAAACGACTACCTTTCTTCTGTGTTCCCCACCTCTAACACCACCCAGTGAACGCTACTACCTACCCATTCCCCCTCCGCTGTATACTGCGAAATAGCGATTCATTCTGAAGGAATCGCTAAACTAATCAGAGCTCTTAAATAATCATCAGCGCCAGGATGTGACCGAATAACCCCCCACATTTTATTAAACACGATCACAGTGATGAGTCAGATACCTTGCGTAATCATCGCCCAATCTATTGAAACAGACGAAGTCCCAGACGATTGGAAGGTAACTCAGATAGTTGCAACGTTCAAAACAAGAAAACGCACCAATCCAGCAAGCTACTGCCCAATTTCACCAACTAGTAGGCCTTCTAAGCTACTGGAACACATTACATATTACTCTGAGTAAAACTTAAGCGCAAATTTTCACAGGGACGAGAAAGGGAACGACACAGGCGCTTTCTCGTCCCCTTTTCTCGTCCCTGTGAAGACTTTTTGCGCTTAAGTTTCAATCATGGAAATTGCGAACCAACTAGCTCGTCTCTCCATTTTGCTTCAACATATTACTAACCTTTAATGAATAAATTTCTTTTATGACCACCAGCCCGGCTTTAGAAAGCACTTCTTATACGAGACACAACTCGCATAATTCACCCAGGGAGGGGCGCTGGTGGCGGTTGGTCGAGAGCGGCCAAAGCATCTGCGCCGGCCAAATTAGGCTAGCATAGCGGACGATTTCGATTATCGCCGTTGTTAGAGACGTGTCCTAGCAGGTCCGTCGCGAATATTTACGCAAATTAATTCGTTCCTGTCAACGATGTAGCACTTAGGCTTGCATATATCAAAACACAGTGACGAGCAGTTGCGAGTGGTTGATGCCGCTGGCTGGCGCTTGTTCAGAACCGCTGATTAGCCATGTTTATCAGCATAACGGTGAAAGCGAGCAAGTCGTGAAGGACCAACCCGTGCGGCTGAGGGACGACTGGTTGTACGAAGGGAGAAACTGTTCGGCTCTATCTACGAACACTGAAAGTTGCTCCCTTTTGCTACTTTTTTTTCTTGAGTGCGACAAGTGTGAAGAACATGCAGCGAGAGAGGGAGAGAAAAAGCTACGTGTGTCTGTGTCTGTGTGTGCGCGCGTGCGTGCGTGCGTGTGTGTGTGTGTGCGCGCGCGTGTGTGTGTATGTGTGTGGCTGTGTGTGTTTGTTTCAAATGCTGATTCAAACATGATTTGGTTTAAAGTCAAGTAAATAGTTTGTCCCCAAATATTGTGAACCTGTCCAGGTATTTAGAAAAAAAACAATATGAAAGTATCCAGATCGGACTCCAGGACGAAGGAATCAAATGTTTGCGTCCAATTCAACTTGCGACAAAGCGTCTCAAAACACTTTCAGTGGTCATTTACAGAAGCCCGTATATAGAACAAATGTCAACATAAATTAGATAGGCTTTCTCGTATACCCCGTCAAGAGACAAATGTCAACGTAATTAAAGTAGGCTTCTATATACAACAGTCAATAGACGAGTGTTAACATATATTGAATAGACTTTTTACAGACACTGTCAATAAATGTAAGAGTATGTAGGATAGCAATAAAGTTGGCAGGATGTCAACAGACCGTCTACTGAATGTAAAGAAGCATTTTTGTTAGGGTAGTAGGAAAGAAGAGATATAATAAAGACGGTTACAAAGGGGGGGTCTTCCCAAACCCAGTATTGTACACTAAATGGCACCCGAAAGTATCCAATTCCAAATGCAAGAAAAGGTCACGGGCATAGCGGATCTCGTACACATGGTCTGGACGTGTCCCTCCTACAAAAAAACCACAGAGAAATTCTGCATCCTGGGGAGGCCTTGCTACTCAGCCAGGCCCTAGAGCACTCAGAGAAAAATCATCCGTCTCGCCCTAGAAGCCGCCCAATCGCAAGTGATTCTGGCTGACTGATGGGTGGCACGCCCTTTTGTGCTTTTGACTGGTGTAATAAAGTTTCCCCTACTCTACCTCCTTCTCCTCTACCCACACCTTGGTTGTCTACCGTGTCCACTTCGCTGCTTGCGGGACCCAAGCTGCAGCGGGCGATTGCAAATGTAGGGAAACCCCGTTAATCCCCACTGGCTTCCGAGCTATCGGCCACCCACCGGTAACGCGGATGAAAGATTGATTGAGCGCCAAGCAAACGGTGACCAGAAGGAGCGTCGCACGGAAAGCCCATCTGGAGGCCAAGCTTTAGCAGTACAAAAAACGGTTCATGCCCAAGCGCATTCCGTGTGCTTGGTGTGTGCAAGCACGACGGTTAGCACGGTGAACAGGCAACAACGCAGAAAAAGGTAGTTGAATGAAGAGCCACTGCACGGGTGTCACAAAACAACGCCTGCTCAAAGTAGAGTGCAGCGTATTCAAATAGCGCGCGAGATTGGTTACACGTCCTGTACAAGTGGTTATATGTGTGTCCTAACGCAACGGTTTCCGGCGGAATGTTTCAATGTGCGCTTCCGCGCCAAGGTCTATTTAATTAGGTCGCGAAGCTTCGGGCGAAAAGCGATTCAAAACCTGTTTCCAGCGGCACCAACACGGAGAGTTATGGGAGTGACGATTGAAGTGCGACTTGGTGTGGAGAGAACAAACAGTAATAACAGAAAAAAAAAGTTTTATTCACCAATAAAGAAATATTTATTTTCTATGAACGAGATTTATTTCTGAATCACATTTATTTAGGCACAGTGTGCAAAGAATTTATAATGTTTATTGATTATCAGAAACCTTTTTGAGCGCCCCTTTGAAGAATGGACACATGCGATTGCTCTGTGATGCTGTCCTTGTAGTGCTCGGAAAGGCGCACGTAATGTTCGTGTGCTACGAAACGCCTTTCACGTGTTTTGGTGAGGCATCTTTTACATTTGTTTTTAAGCAAAGCTTTGTACTTCTACCAGGCAACGGTTCTTTCGTGGCGTGCAGGACAAGACACTCCAAACGCGGCTGGGCCCAAAGCGCTCGTCCTGTGTTCCCTTCGTGTGTGTCGCGTATTTTTCAGTGTTGTGCTTTTTGAAGGTTTCGACATGCAATTTCACCAACTAGCCCAACTCGCCATTCTACCCAGCGTTACCCGTGCTCCCCCCGCTGGGCACGTCGGTGAGACCCTTCCGTCGGCTTTGTCGTCCGCTTTAACGACGGTGCAGGGCCTGTTTTTGGCGTGGCTTGGCGTCCTTTGATGCTTAGCTCGCACGGCTTGATTAACGTGTTCGACAGCTTCTTCTGGGTAACCCGGAACCGACGAAATGAAGTGGTCGCACGGCAAAGATACGTTAAGGATTGGTTGCAGGGCGGAAAAAACAACATGTAGAGACCGCATACAGACATCAGGCTGCTAGAGAAACGCTACCTTTTGCGCACTGCTTGCCACGAATGGGACTGCGTCTTCTAAATTGGTGAATACCGATTCGGTTGTGTTTTGAGAGGTATTACAAAAGGCGAAAGTCGCAACTGGTTCTGATAAATAGAAATTATAAAAGTTCCTTCAGCTTTCTCAGAATTCTCAAACTATCTAAACTAACTAGTTTAGATAGGTATACATGGGAATCACTGAGCTGTTACTGTTTCTTCGACTCCAGATTCTTCGTCGCGTTTGCGGTCTGGGACGAGTTTACCTCCCCCAAAGAGCCCATCCACGCGAAGCATCTGTACAGGAAGAACTGCAGCGGCATTGTTCTTTGTCGCCACGTTCAGCAGACAGTTTTGAACGTCTACATGAAGCTGCGAGAGGAGCACCCGCACGTTGGCGTGAAAGAAATTTGCCGCACGGCAAGTGAGTACACCGGTGTCAGTTTCCGGAATATTTTGGACATCAAATCCAAAGCGAAGGCGACGGGCGGGAGGCTGACAACCCCTTCGCGGAAAATGCCTGCAAGCGAGAACCGCAGACGCCGCACTGCGATGTATGACGGCTTCACTTTGTGCGCGTTGAGAAACATTGTGCACGATCTCTTCTGGCGCAACGAGCCTCCTACTGCACAGAATATTGCGGAAGAATTTCGGAGGAGTGAGCATCTCCTCAGCCTTAGAGCGTGGACCATCCGCCGCCTCCTGAGTGACATCGGCTTCGTCTTCGAGAAACGCGAACGAAACTCGATGATGATTGAGCGTCAGGACGTGCTGATTAGGCGGCAAAGATACCTTCGTCAGATCGCTGAGTACAGGCAGCAGCCCCGCAAGGTGTTCTATAAAGACGAAACTTGGGTAAACGCTAGCCACACCGTGACGAAGGCTTGGAGGGATGAGACAGTGAAAACGCCTGAGGACGCTTTCCGCGTGGTTTGACAACTGGGCTCAAACAGCCATCCGGAAGAGGAGCGCGGCTGATAGTCACCCACATCGGCAACGGGAACGGCTTTGTTTACGGCTGTCTGTCCGTCTTCAAAGGAACGAAGTCGGAAGACTATCACGAGGAAACGGACGGCGAGCATTTCGAGGCTTAGTTTGACTGTTGTCACTAAGCTGCCCCAGGGTAGTGTTGTCGTCATGGACAACGCGTCCTACCACTCCAGGCACCTGGAGACTGTCCCGACCATGTCCTCACGCAAGCCTGACATACTAGCCAGGCTGACATCAAAAGGTATCCCGTGTGATGCAACGGTGACAAAGAAGCAGCTTCTTGAACTGGTGACGCGGGTGAAAGAACAGTTTGTGAAGTTCAGAGTTGATGTCGCGGCCGAAAAGGCTGGGTGTGTCGTTCTGAGGTTGACACCATACCACTGCGAGTTTAACCCCATCGAATTGATCTGGACGCAGATGAAAAGTGAAGTTGCTAGGCTGAACACTGACCTCAAGATTGACAGTGTGCGGAAGCTCCTCATCACAGCAGCTGAGAATGTTTCTCCAAACAACTGGGCCAAGGCTGTTGAGCATGTCATCGGCATTGAGGACAAGTGCGGAGAGGCGCGTGGCTTCAGCGACCATGTGGAGCCAACTCATGAAAACAACATAAGAAATATCTTGAAACTGAAAGTACTTCTTTGATCTCTTCTAGGATCAGCCCTGTGAAAGATCAGAAATGTTGATCGAGTAGAAAATTTTTTCGCAAGAAAAATGGGCAAACACTGGACACACTTTTTGCGTGAAGTAAATTATATTGAATGCTGCTGAGTGTTTTGTGGAGTACCGAACCGCTTCGTAAAGGCATTCGCACCGGTTTTATATACAAAAAAACTGGTCCAGCATCTGTTGTAAAAATAGTTGATTTAGTCAGAGCATGGAAGTATTGTCTTAACAGTAATTGCCTAAAAGCGGCACTTTCAACGTTGTGAAATTCAACCCACTAAAGTATGCGCCTTCCGCCCCCGCCCCCCTATCCTTTTGTTATTAAAGTTAAGCCACCCCACGGAAGATATCAGGACCTGGACATTACATGTATTCCAGCTCTGAAAATAAATGAATATTTGCTGTATTCGACAGTAAAAGAGGCGCAGCAATTAAAGGAACGGCCATTTGTGAGAACTGTTGAATAAATTAATTTTTGGTGTAAACTGACGCTGATAATTAAGCCAGGCTGCGCTGAAGGCTGGACGGCTGGTGGTTGCGCACGGGCTCACTTTGATGTGGGTGCAGTGGACCCAAAATGGTGGGTTTGTGCTACTGGACCGCGCGATTGAGTCATCTGCTTGCGCTGCATGCAGTGGTCGTCGACCGGCCTCAGTACAGGTAACGTACTGTGGCTGAACTACAATGCCCGTAGCAGGGCCGAATTGCCGGCAGCTTTAGTCCGGCTGGAGTCCGACGACCGCATCTGGCTGTCCTCCGGTGGCCGTACTTCGGCCGCACACGGGTGGCTTTAGGTTGGCTGGAGCCCTACGGCTGGAATCTGGCCGTATGAACGTAAGCCGGTCGACTGGCCGACGGACACTGGCCATTGGACAGAGATGGGACTGCGCCCGTATACGGCCAAAAGGCCCACATTTGGACACGGGCCGAACATGGTTGCCGGAAAAAGACCGGGCAGAAAATCACCGGCCAAAGTACACCGGCTTGTTCTCGGCCGAACAGTCCTGTGCTGCCTGGGCATAGTGCCACGCCTCCACACTGTTGTTTGTACGGGGCATTCCATCAAGTGCCGACTGCTACACGGACCACAGTTTCGCAGAAAACTGAGCCGAGCAGATGCCGTTCCGACGGGGCCTTCCGACGGATACGTCCTCAAAGTAGTCGGCGAGTTCAATCGCCTCCTGTGGAAAGACTTCTAACTTGTCTGGAAAGGCCTCCGGGATAGCACCAACAGGCAGAAAGGCAAGGGCCGGCAGCATTTTCACCTGGAAATAAAACAGGTGTTACGTGAGCTGTGTTAAATAAAACAGCCATTTATCTATGTATAGGCATCTTGCGATGGACAGAGACCGTTGCTAATTCAGACATGCACTACCCAGCGCTATGCGCCAACTTCTGAACCTACTATCGGCCAGAGTATGGCGGGCTTTACCCCGATCGGTGTAGTGCACCCCGATTGGTGCAGTGCACCCCGATGAATGACAGTGCCGGTTCGCAAGAGCAGAGCAAGAGCAAAACAGGGTAGCAGTTTTGTTGCATATTTCGTTTTGGTGACGTTATCACGGGCACCTTGCACCTAATGCATTGGTGGCTTGGCCGTTGATAACTCTCTCGATTAATATCAAGAAAAATGTGCAGATGTTCACGTTCTCTGAATTCGATGAAAGACGGCTATAACGAACGCTTGATGTACTACCCATGCAATGACGCCTCGAGCCACCAGCATGTGTGAATTGGCACTGCTGCTCCTGAGGCAAACTTCGGCGTAGGAGGCCTATAACAACAAAGTAACCTTGCCTGCAAATGACTCGTCTGTGCTATAACGTGTTTGGAATCCCAACGCGCACAGCTTACGATAAACTGACTGGGCAGGTGAAAAAAACACCCCTGAATCCGGATGTCTGAAATCACGCCCCGAGCAGCGTTAATAGCAGCAATCTCAAAATCCGTGTACAGAATGCGAACAGCGCAGGGCCCAACGTTGTCGATGACGACTGAGAAGAACCTGGTAAGGTAACACGGAATGACAACGATTTCAACCACCAACCAATCATTACGCATTCGAACAGCAGTTAAGGTAACGATTATAAGTGACGTACCTCCGATAGGTTTCTTCGGTTTTCTTGGGCAGTAGGCCGTACACCAAGGGCACGACAATCCCGTTACAAAGAGCATGGACTGTGTACAACTGGTAGAATAGCGAGGGCACTACCTTAAACGTCCCATCACAGAACTATGCACCTGCTCTCCCTAAGCACTCCAAGTTCCGCTTCGTTGTAAACACAATGATGCGGTTGACGCCACTCTCGCCACTATCATGCAGTAAGAACGCCTCTTGTTTGAAATTCACCTGGATAAACAACTCATTAAAAACTATTTTTTTGCAGTTTAAGTACACGCATCTGGAATTCAGGCGGGAGATGTATGTGTTCTCTGCGGGTAGGACTATCGTAGACAAATCCAAAAGGGTGCCATGTTGGGCTAGTTGATGGTTTGCAGATACAAAGGAAGGAACAGTGCACATTCTAACAAAGGACGGACAACGTTACACACCACAACCGCTGTGATGTGGAACTCTGTCCGTCCTTTGTTAGAATGTGCGCTGTTCCGTCCTTTGTAACCGTAGACAAATGTTGCACGTTGCCTTTGCCTTCTAACTGGTCGTCGAAGCGTTGACGTAGAGGGCAGCTGGGATACGGTGCTGTCCGTGACCTTTGCTGCCGCGTCCAGAAGAATCTGCTGTACTGACGCCCATCCTCTAACTCTGGCGCCCGTCCTCTACTGACGCCCGTCCTCTAAAGGCAGTATGCGATGACTGTCCAATAGAAATTACCCTCACAACAAAACACAGTAACGGATATTCATGTGTTCTCACCGGCGCTCGCCTTCAATTCTAAACGAATTTTGCAGGCAGCGAATCTCGGTTGGGTCTCGAGCATGGCTGTGGTCATTTGAGACTCTAACAACGCTTAGCTTCGAGACGTCAGTCACGATCTTTGCTTTGCACCTTTTTGTACACACCCAGTAAATTCTTTGCTTAGTCCGTCGGTTAGCAGTATATGAAAATACTTTGCAAACCAGGATTTCCCCGCCTCTATCTGTCCTGATGACGTTTATAGCGACTGCAAAAACGAGCGCTTAGAGCAGTTATTTTATAGTATTAGTTTATCGCGTAAGTCTTGATAGTTCGTTCTGGAAGCTCCATT
This sequence comes from Haemaphysalis longicornis, assembly GCA_013339765.2. NCBI lineage: Eukaryota > Metazoa > Arthropoda > Arachnida > Ixodida > Ixodidae > Haemaphysalis > Haemaphysalis longicornis. The sequence goes on along the minus strand of CM023453.1, from coordinate 100,444,166 downwards.
CAACTTTCGGCCTTGAATGATAAGATTGGTCCGACGAACGCGCAGCCGGCGGTGCACTGTCAGCTTCAGGGTGAATTCGACTTTTCTGGGAAGGCTTCTGAGCTTTATCTTTTGTGCAAGCACGTACCATTCCCCTCTTTCCCGAATTCCGTTATGCTGTAAGCCTGGAAATGTAACAAAAAAGTTTTTTTCTGAGCGACTAGATGCCTAAGCGACGAGTAGCCCTATGACGAATTGCCCTACGCGACCGATTTCCCTGCTACGAATTGCCCTATTTCGAATTGTCTTTCAACGAATCGTCCGTACCCCGGACATAGCTTGCCGGCTCAGCGGGCTCGCCTCGGAGGGCCATGCGGCTGCTTGCCGCCGGATACAAACAGGATGTAATACGGAATGCCGGATGTAAACATACGTTTCGTTTCCGGCTTCATCATGCAGTTCCGCAGCCGTGATTGGCTATCTGGTTTGGCCATGTCGTCGCTCGACGAGGGATTTCGGTCCGAAAGCTATCGGCTCCGCTGTCGAAAAGCGACGAAAAGAAACGCCCGGCTCATCACTTTGCGCTATCGCACGGCGTGCCAAGTCGCCAGTGGGGATGTGTCTTAAGAGTTATCGATGTATCAAGCAGGCGGCATTAAACTTTATCTATAAATGAAGCTTTTGTTTCATTATTTTGGTGAGCTACGTAGAGATATTTTCGAGCCAGAAAGTCAATACACTGCCGCTGGTCTTCTACGTCAGTTCCGTTCGCTTCTGGCGCGTCGGACGAGGCAGAAGTGAGCGACGGCGATAGCATCACCGTATCCAGTTTAATAACCAATCAGTTAGGCTTGCAACGTCACTTGCGATTGTCGCTTTATTTGGTTACCCCTCAAAACCACAGTGCATGAAACGGCCATGGCACCTTCTCTAGCTGCAGGCTTGCAACGATGTCTTGCGAAAAAAACCTGTGAAAGTTTATGTGTTGTCAACCCATTGTGTAGTGAGTTGCCTTGTAGTCTCAGATATCGGGTTGTTAGAAAAGAAAACGTGCGCTAATAAACGTTGAGAGGATGACATTTCTGTCTGTTCCGATTACATTTGTGTGACTACAGTAGGCACAACAAAATGTCACGCAAGCACAGGCGTGTTGCTTTGTCTTTTAAACTTTTTTTATACCTTTTTCCGACCGCCACAGTGTGAAGCTCATTTTCGGTAAAATTCTGGGCTGTTTTCTCAAGAACGAGCCAAGTAACTGCTATTGTAAAGCACAGTATTGAAAAAAATAAATAGGAGTAAGTGCAGTGCGTTCGGGAGTGGGTGTTAACAAGCTAAAATTCAGGCTGAATACTTTCACACGCGCATGCGTTAAGGATGGTGCTAGGTGTGTATTTAGTAAGCAGTGGGCATTTACCATTGTAGTGAACGTTGTTTTTTTATTTATTACATGTGCTAAAACGTGAAGGTGTTTTCGGTGAACAAGCGGCGGATGCAGCAGAGAGATGAAGTTTACGAAGCTGGAGTGTTCTACTATAGTCCTGTTGAATTACATATTGTGATCTTGGCAGATCAGCGAATTACCGAAGAAAATATCTTGTTTTTACTTTCCTAAATGCTTCTGTCTTGTAGTCATCTGAAGGAGCTAAACGAAGCATTTACCGGTTCACGCTTCATGAGCTTTTTTATTATTTTTCTACTATTGTGTTTGTGTTTTCCGTTCGTGTTAAAGTGTCGAAGAAATTTATTTCGTATTCTTGCCACTGTTATGTCTGGTTTGTCGTTGTAAATTTGATGCGCTAAATAAAAAAGTAAATAAAGAGATCTTCTGTGTTATGGCGCTCATGTCCTTTTGGGAAGTCGTGTAATGGCTTCCAAAAGTTGATACAGGTCATTTACGGTGCTTTTCGGCTTGATTTCTTTTTTATGCATGTCATCGTGCATAAATATATTTTATGCGTGCGCATTAAATTATTTTTTGTTTAATTGCATGTATATTGGCCGTCAGTGAATGTATGACGTAATATAATATAATACAATATATTATAATATGTTTTAATATAATATATTATAATATAATATAGTATAGTATACTGGAATATATTAGTATATTATACACGCATGCATAACCCATTAATATTGCATAAGGCATTCATATTGGCCTTCTGGAGCTTGGCCAATTGTTGGCTAGTCACTTTTCCCATACACCAGCCAATAATGGCTGCCCAGGTATTGCCATCTCGGACAAACTGGCCACTGATGATTAGCCATGCTAGGGCTGGGCAGTTCCTGCTGCTTGGGGAACTACCTCATCTACCCCCATGCGGCCGTGCTGCAGCCTATAAACTGGCGACCGACCGATGATGCAAATATAGCCGTTGCCACCGCCTATCTTCACAAATACCATTCACTACGTGCCTGGAATGGCTGGTGGCGATTTTAACTCGGCTTCAACCAGTCATGTCATGTTACGGGGGGCATTGCAGGGGAGATAAGCTCCCTTTGACTGTATATAGTGCATAAATTAAAAACAAAAAAAAATGTCCGAAATATTTTACGATGTCTAGCGTATAACCACGTTCTTCTTTACGTGTGCTGCTGTACTTTCACTCAAAGCTGCTTTGTTTGATTGAGAGATGAAACAAATGCGGACTAATAATAATGATGATAAATTTATTTGAAATATAAGGTGGTATTTTTAGAGAACTACAAGCCGATGCGGAAAGGTAATCTCGCACGTAGGTGCATAAATCTCCCGTACGAGTGTGTGTGTGATTTCGATTGATGCATGCTCCTCCGATAAACGAAACGCGCGATCCAAAATTTTTGAAAATATAGTTGGTGCTTTGCATGACACATTTCCGAAACACGATGTCTCAGCGAAGTTACATTTCATTACGCCTATTTTTACTTCCACACGTATAACCTGAACAGAAAAAGTGGAATGGTAAACTTTATTCATGAGAGCTTTAGGTGCTGACGTCTGAGCACTCGCCTGGTGGGGAGTGAAGAAAGTTTTCTGACCTTCCCGGCGTGCCTTCGCCAGCTAACAGAAAAGGGCGCTTCCGTTCGCGCCCGGTGATTAGGAGCATTCCGCCTGAAGGTGGATTTGCCTGAAATGCCTGCTTTTTGGTAGTAAGTCTCAGTCTGCCTATACAAACCGGCTTGAAAGTATCTTAAGCTAACGCATATACCCACCTTCTCGAGTCACGATGCCCTTGTGTATTTTTGGCAAGGCGAAGCAGGCCGAGGATGTATGTCTTCCTTCTGAACTAAATAAATTTGTGTATACCTATTGATTAGTTATTGCACCTTATCAGATAAATCTAATGGGTAATTTTGAAACAGCTGCTAAACATATAACTGTAGCAGGTAAATCAAATTGCTTAGCGTGAACCCACATCATTCCCTACTGTAGTATTCAGAGAGTTAGGGTGTATTCATACAGCTTCCATTAGGATAGCCGACAAAAAATTGATCTCTGAATTTTTTGTTTCCCACCATAATATCTTCACGCATCCGTTTAGCCAGGAGCACCTGCAGACGTGCTCCAGCTGTGTACATCACAAGGAAGGAATAATAAACCATCCGCCTGGCTGTTCGATATGAGCAGCACAGCCTTCACAGCACAGCACAGCAGCACAGAAAGTGAAGGAGATCACAGTCGCCCAGAGAGCCGAATTGGTAAGGTATTTGAGATCTAATCGAAAGGCGTGGGTTCAGTCCCCACTCTGGGCACGTGTTTTTCTTCTTTCTTTCTCACGTAATTATTTAAAAAAATTGTGTAACGTCACTAACAGTAAAAAAAGAATAGTCTAACCATACCCCTATGCCTCCTTTGGCGTTGTAGGCTGCCGGCATTTCTTTCTGTATTTCCTAACGAGCCCCTCATTTCCGAACCCTATTATTGTGCGAAAGCTTAGCGAGGGCCTCGGCTCTGGCAGCCTTGATGCCAAGGTAGCATAAGAGGGCTTCCTTCCAGTTAACCGCTTATGACAGGCTGTAGACGTTGGCGTCATGCCCCGGGAGTTGAAAAGAAGATCTCCTTCTCCCCGTGTAGTCTGAGCGGCGTTGGCTACCACCCTCAAGCGTCAGATACAGTTGTAGTAAATATAAATACCCCACAAATTGAAGATCAAAGTCGCCCAGATAGCCGAATTGGTAAGGCACTCGAGACCTAATCGAAAGGCGTGGGTTCGGTCCCCACTCTGGGCGCGTGTTTTTCTTCCTTTCTTTCTCACGTAATTATTTAAAAAAATAGTGTAACGTCACTAACAGTAAAAAAAGAATAGTCTAACTATACCCCCTATGCCTCCTTTGGTGTTGTAGACTGCCGGCATTTCTTTCTGTATTTCCTAAGCAGCCCCTCATTTGCAAACCTATATATATACATATATATATATATATATATATATATATATATATAGAGAGAGAGAGAGAGAGAGAGGAGAGAGAATCGAAATGGGAAATGAGGGGCTCAGTGAAAGTAAGACAGAATAAGGGGTGGCCGTCAAGAAAACCTCGGAAAGAAAGGGGAGGTTGTGGTGCGCTCAAGAAAGATCAGCGTCAAGGTAGCGTAGTGGTATCGCACCAGACCGGTATTCGGAAGGTCGTGGGTTCGGTCCCCACTCTGGCGGGCGTGTTTTTCTCCTTTCTTTCTCACGTATTATTTAAAAAAATGTGTTAACGTCACTAACAGTAAAAAAAGAATAGTCTAACCATACCCCTATGCTTTCCTTTGGTGTTGTAGACTGCCGGCATTTCTTTCTGTATTTCCTAAGAGCCCCTCATTTGCAAATAATATTATATATATATATATATATATATATATATATATATATATATATATATATATATATATGATATATATATATATATATATGATATATATAGTATATATATATATATATAGCGAATCAGAAAGGGAAATGAGGGGCTCGTGAAATAAGACAGAAATAAGGGTGGCAGTCGAGAAAACCTCGGAAAGCAAAGGGGAGGTTGTGGTGGTCATAAGAAAGAGCAGGTAGAAAGAGTAGCGTAGTGGTTATCGCCCAGCCGGTGGATCTTTTTCGACCACCCGACTGCAATTACCTCTTTTTTTGACCAACCTATTCTTGAGGTCTGGGTTCTGATCCACCGCCTTTTTTCTTCAGTTTTTCTTTCTTCCAAATTCTTAATTGTTTCAATGATTACCAGCATCCTCCCTTTGCTTTCGATGGTTTTTGATGCCACCTTATTTGTGTTATATATTATATATATATATATATATATATATATATATATATATATATTATGTGTGTGTGTGTGTGTGTGTGTGTGTGTGTGTGTGTGTGTGTACACTCCTCTCCGTACTGCGCTGCACAATAATAAGACCGAAGAACCGCCCCGTGAGATCAAATTCCACCAGCTCTTTTCCCAGCGGTGCACTTTTTTGTCATTGTAGCCGTAACAAATAATACTTAAACACACATTCTGCAAAAATAGAGAGTTTTAGCACTCTGTACGTTCCGTGTTCTACGTAGTTACCGTGTTGACCGGGACCCGTCTGGACACTTGGGCATTCCTCGCGATATGGGGACTAGTTCCGCGGGCCGGCCCTCGCCATGCCCGTGTATTCGTTACGGTGGGGTGCGCCTCCTCGCCCTGCCGCGCACAGCAGGAGCAGTCGGTTCCCGGTAAACACGGTAACTACGAAAACGACGGAACAGACGGACGGCTAAATCTCTCTAATATAACCTCTTCATATGAACGTAATAATTATTATTTTGAGCATTGGTTTTAAAGCGAAGTTCTCTGTGCCTCAGTGATGTCTTCATCGCCCCAAAACTGCTACAGGAAAGCCAAACTTCCGTGTATTAACGATATTGTGTGTCTCTTTCTTGTCTTCTGCTCCGTTTCTGTGCGTTGTTTGCTCCCCATAATGATCGCGGGTGAAGTGACTGATGGTTAAAACTTGAAGCCTTCTTTCATCAACAGCCAGCGTTTTCAAAATTCAATGTCCGAAATGCAAATGGTCACGCCCAAAACGCACTGCAGGAAGCCACGTTACAAAATGGGATTTCCCAAAGGCATACCAAGCGCGTCAGAAAGAAGCAAGTGGCTGTAACTTAACTCTGTTAGGCCCGGTTATGCAAACGAAAGCAGCCGCAGAAGAGTTTGCCAACCGCAGGATATGGCTAGTCGAACGTTCCCTACTGCAAGCACTCACTCTCATCGTTTCATCAGTTTCCAATGCAGTCGCCCAAGTCGAAGGCCAGCCGTCCAAAACTGCTTCCAAATCTTGTCGCTGTCGCTTTCCGCAGCCTTCTTGCGTCGATTAGCTTGCCAAAGTTGATCTTATTCGTTTGTTTCAGCCTCCGGTTATGCGCGGTCGTACTAACGCTTAGGAATTAACTCATTCGGAGGCCCAGCGACACTTGCAGGATGGTCCGAATCAGCGACGGTTGTCAATACTGCGGCAGTCAACTGAATTTATTAGCGATGGTAGCAGCTTGCATTATCAGCCCTGGGCGAGCACATCCTCACGTCTCGAGGATGCGTCGTCACGTGACGTGTCTCTTTCCGCCTGGCAAAACCAGCCGCTCCTCCCAAATGTCCCACTTGCCGACAGGTGCCGCTAGTCCCTGGCGTCGCGGCTGCAGCGAGACACGTGCTTTTGGATTGCAAGACTGTACTGTCAAAGATCCCACAGTAGGCAGGGTCGGACGAGAATCGGCGTATTCAGCATGGTATGGGCGATGGCGAGACACGTGCTATCACTACAGGGTCAAATTCTGAGTCACGGCGAAAGTTGTTGGGCTACGAAAATATTACTTTCGCAACAAAAACAATTCCCGGTGTCAAATTTTATTCTGGGTCCCTCGCGTAATCAACCCCACGTCTATTCAATTGCGCCATTCTGCCACGGTCGAAACATTTGTGACTTTGGACGTTGACGCAGGTTGCATGGTTTGAAGATTCCCGGTTTAACAATCATTTTCTGAAGAACAGGGGCTGTGATCGCTATGTACCGCCGTTCGTAAACCATCTAGAGGCGAAACTAGTGACGCCCGATTTAAGTCCTATACGAGGCATTTCGAAGACAGTTTCGGATTAGAAACAGCGGAAAATGTAGGGCTAGCATAGCACCGGAATGAGCGATTTTTGCTACGCAACACATTTTTGTTGGCTATCATTCTTTCGTAATTTCTCAAAGGTTTGCTCAGTCTGCCGAGATATGACGACAAATTTTCTAGAAAGCTAACATACAATTGTCTAGCATCTCTGTGACTGAACCACGAAATATCAGTTCGTACACCTGTTGCCCGCCGGCCAATTACAACCGTTTTTCGCAGAGCACTCCTGTCACGCCACTCACCCCGGTGGTAAATACGGTACTCGCGTGCCATCGAGTGACAGGCTTTTGTACACAACGCGCGCGATAAACCCGTCGTGGCATTAGTTAAAAACAATCGCCAACAGACGGACAGCTTGCGGCGCAACATTTTTTTTTGCGGACGAAAAATTCGCTTCCCCCCTCAAGCTGAGACCAGGAGGGTGGTAAATGGTAGCGGCACTGGAATAACAACGTTTGAAATATTTTGTGTCGAATTGCTCACAAGCAAATTTTTATCAATCTTGGAGCAACCGGTGGCGTCTTTTCTATTTCTTTTTATGTAATTTCACCTTAAGGTCCTGTGAGCATTACATAAGGGGTAGGAGGCGTACACACCTGTATAAAACAGCTTAATAAAAAGCAAACTAAACTAGCAAGAAACACAAAAACAAAACGATAATGAAAATTCAAAGATACAAGTATAAAAGCAACAGCAAATTGTGGTACGAAAAAAAACGCACTCAAGAGGTACAAAAGATACAGTAGTATCAAAGTGCACAGAATATCGGCAGTGGCTGATAAAAACAATTATAACAAAAAGAAATACATGTGCTGCGTATGCACTGTGAATTATCGTTGGCTCATTTTTGCCGGAAGAGCTTACGGTCCACGCATGAGGCTATGGTATCGGGAAGATTGTTCGAGAAGGTTATTTCTTGAGGAAATAATGAGTTCAGTATTGACGAAGCGCGGCTGTTAATTTGTGATATGGAGGTGCTGCGGGTGATCCTGGACGACTTTGGGTTTGGCTGTTTTGGGTCTTCGGATGATACTGGAAGAGATGAGGAAGGAAGAGGCGAGATATCGTCCTTCAAGATTGAAGTGAACGCAGGTCTAAAGATTGCTCTTGTGCGGTGATGCTGACGTTGAGGGTGTACTGTGAGTGGATACAGCCCGCGCTACAATTACGAATCACTTCTAATATCTTGGCGAGGTATGATTGTGAGGGATGCATAATTAATGATCAGATTAGGTCTCACGAATTTCATCTAGGCTAGTTTCTTGATGTCCGGAAATTCAAAGTTTCAGTTTCCGACACAGTTATACAGTCATGCGCACAGCATCTGGGCAGTCGGTCTGCTTGTGTACTGCACAGGATAGAGATAATATGAGGTGAACACCGAGGTATATGTTCGATGGTGGAGGGGAAAGTTCTCTTTAAAACAGAACAGAAATCTTTCTTTGGACTCACTGGCGGTACAATTCGAAATTTGCAAGCGCTAAAAAAACCATGAGCGCATTTAGGGCAAACGTCCCGTACATACCTACAGTGCTCTTTTTATTACATACAGTACAGTTCTCTTTTTATTACATACCAGCTGCAGTACCCGGAGGTTTGTGGGTGGGCCACAGTACTAATTACGAGAAAGGGTATACAAATTGTTGGGTTTGCTCTTGCTTCTCATAACACTCCAGTTCACCGAGGAAGTGTGCTCAAGTAGGAACTTCCGCCTGCGGTCAATACGTGCGCTTCTCCAGGACGCTTGTCGTTATAGGAAAAGGGTTACAACTCGTGCTTTATTCGAACAAGCCCGAAACAAATTCTACAAAGACTGAGTGCTCAAAGGAATACATTATCTGGTAGGTGTGGAGGATACCCATCAGTCATATATATAGCTGCAGAACTTGCATTTTTTTCAGTTCAATTTTCCCGCGCTGCGGGAAAATTGAAGTGAATTCTTCGAGCAGTGCGTTGATTTTAAAAATCCGGTTGCCTCTTTTTACACTTGTGGGGGGAAAATCCTCAAATTGATTGTTTGGAGGTTTTTATGAGCACCATGGGTAAGCAAAGGCGAATTGGATATATCAACGGGGTGAACAGTTAAAAGAAATCTGTAAAAACAGGAAATTTCCAAAAAATATTTATTCTCTCTATTACATGGGTGTTATAAAAAATTGTAAAACAGTTTTTTACAGATTTCTATAGGTTGATAATGAACCATAGCTTGTTTGATACTTCAGCGGGCCTGCCATAAAAAAACAAAAAATTTCTGGAAACAAATCCCTTATAACTAACGCAGGGGTGTATTTTTTGTTACAAAATTCAGCCATACTGAGCTCCTGCACCCTAATAGGAATGCGCTGATCAGTTTTCAATTTTCTATGACCAGAAGTTCCGCTTGACGTTGACATGAAATGTTAGGCCTTTTCGGACCGTCATGGGGGTACTTAAAAAATCCTGTTCCTCTTTTTAGCGGCGTCGCAGCGAGAAATCGTTAAAATTGGTTCTGTTCGTTTTTAGGAGTAATATTTATCGGCACAAAAAATTGGATGTAACCTAGCAGTGAAACATAAATTTGGGGATCTACGAAAACGCTCAAAGCGCTATTGGTGTTAAAAATGGGCAACACTGTAAAACTATTGTTAAAGAATGTTACGGGCTATGTATATATACAAAAACTACTTCCATACCTTAAGCGGTGAGCAAGATAACCACGAACTTGGAAAAAACATAATTTCCTCCTTTTCCCTTGTTATGGGTATTATTACCGAAAACCCCGCCTTAGTGAGCACTTATGCCATGTGGGAAATATACTCCGGGCGTTTAGAGCCTCTTGGTGTTGCAGTTTCGGCTGGGCTTTCAAGAATCAGTCAGTGAGTAAGTCAGTCTGTCTGGGACATCATTTTATAGATATAGGTTGAGATTTCAATGATGTCAGGATAAGAAATGGAATAACCGGTCCTGGGCTAAAACGTGTGTAAGAAACTGCACAAGACCAAACGCGGTGGTTGTACACCCCTGCAGGGAGAGTAGCACGACGGACCGGCGTCATCGGATGGAGTAGCCATCGAAAGCAGTGTTCCACCAAGGTTTTCGTGAAAAAAATTACGCCCACCTCCCCTCGCGGGAACCCTGGTGTGATGCGACGCTGAAGGGGGTTCCATTGTGCGTTTCCGTTGGGTCGATTACTCGAATTGCGTGAGCAATCGTCGGGTAATGCGAGAGAGAGAGAGAGAGAGAGAGAGAGAGAGAGAGAGAGAGAGAGAGATGAGAGAGAGAGAGAGTAGCGGACGACCGTCGACTGAGAGACCGGCCGGAGCGCGGCACTCCACTTATATGCGCAGCGCGTCCGAAGTAGAGGAGACCGCGAAGAGAAAGGGCGCTGCATATGCGCACAGCGCGCTTGCGCCGCGCGCAGCGCCGCCCACCGGCGGAGTGAGAGAGCGCGCCGCACTGCGCGCGCCACAGATGGTCAGGGAGAGGGCGCGCTATCACGGCGAGAGGAGGAGGGGCGCAGCGGTGCGGACAACAACAACGACGGACGCACGCAGGAAGGACAGGGCCGCCGACAAGAGATGCTCTCAGCGTCGCATCTAAAAATCATTGGAAGGGTGGAAGGGTGTTTTGTTTTGTTTTGGTTTTGGTTATTCCTCACACAATTGCGGCTCATGTATTCTTATATTTTGTACGTTTCTTGTCCACTCCTGCGGGGGCTGTCAAGCCAGCAGTATTGAATAAATAAATAAAATAAATACATAAAATTAAAAAAATTATACGTCAGATCTTACAAATGCGGCAGCGCCGCTTGAAATAATATGAGTCACTCCTAAATGTAAACTTCCAAAGGTACCCTGGCATACATAACTAAAATTAGGAAATCCCTTTACACATGCACCTGCGGGTGGACATGTGTCAGTCATCCTGCCTGAGTCACCCGACTAACACGAACAAATTAGGAGAATGCCTTTTTCTGTACTGAATTTTGCGTCAAACTGTCACTGTCAAAGCCCCAAGACTTTGAACATTTGAACACATGTTATAGAAGGATTGCGTAAATCTTTATATGCTGTCATCTAAAGTAACTGTGCGATGGCTTCTGTGAACTGTCATTGGAGACTGGAAACAGTAATGTGAGCAAAAAATTGCCCCCATCTCCCCGCGAGGGAACCCTGGTGTGATGCGGCGCATGCATGCGCGAAATGAAAGAGTACACGTGTTTTAGCGACCACCACCTAGCTCTTTATTACATTTAAGAATGATGACTTTATGGTCAGTAAAGTGCACAGTGAGCGGTTGCCGCAGCAGTGGTCGAATCTTGGTTTCATCGTCGATGTTCGAGAAGAACGAGAGCGAGCGCTGACTGAGCCACCGCGGAGCGTACCCGGTTTATATTCACAGCGCTTGAAGGAGAGGAGACCGCGGGAGAGAGTCGCGCATGCGCGCACATGCGCACTGGAGCAGCTGTTAACGCAGCGTAACGCAGCGAAGCGCGCGCCAACCAAGCGCGCCAGCTGACGTTATGCTAATGCGGCGGAGTGAGGCTGTTGCGCACAGCCGTGGGAGAGACGAACGGAGGAGAGTCGCGCATGCGCAGGTGGCGTGCGGACGGACGCCGACGACGCAGGAGGGACATGCCTCAGAGCAAGGGATGCGCCGCATATAATAAGCCCTTTCGTCTGAACGTACCCTCAAAAGCTAACCGCAATTATCCAGTTTAGTTGCCCGGAGAGTGCGCGACTGCTGTTTTGAGCAACAAAATTTCCAAGAACGAGATAAGCAATGACGAGACGGCTTTAGGAAACATGGCTTGCATTAAGACTCCGGGGTGCAAGCTTCTAGCTTTGACGTTTTGCGTTGTCACACTTCTTTCTACTAATGAGCTTGCGCAGCGTGCACTCTCCTCCTATAGTAAAAGAGCGTTATTCTATCACCTTGCCAAGGTGCCACGGGGATATTTTCGACCAAATTCTTGGCGCGTTTTGGTTTTGTCGTTATGAGTAAACTGTACGTTTGCCGTCGCAATTAAAATTGCGTTTATAGAAACATATATATCAAACTATACAAACCTTGCCTCTTATATTACAAATATTTTTTCAGCATGTGTAGGTGTGGCGACGCTTCCCAAAGATTATATGTGTTATCAGAAGTTAAACTTTAAACTAAGCAGTTGAGCTGGCTTAGTTGCTTGTCCAGGTTAAAAAGTAGCGTCGTAAAATCAGCCGTTCGGATCCTTGTTGAGACTTTTTGAAAAGTAAAACACACGAATGCCTATTCCTTTAAATTCCAAGCGAGCTACGGCTTAGTGAAGCTTATTTGTTTGTAAAATGATATCAAATATATGTAAACACCTCTAAATGCTTGCTCTCTAATTTAATACCTATTATTGTAGCAAAAGTCAATCCCTCACACTTGCCGTGAATAATTTGCTTGCGATTTTGTTTGCTTGAGTAGTAGCAGTACTTTACCCTAGTTCAACGATTGAAGAAAGGTCGCAAAGTGAAATAGACGTAGCAACAGTTTGTTTGAATATATATTTCTGGTACCTCATATAGAATGGTACCTGCATAAACAGTCTACATTCTGTTACCTGTTTATCTAAGGTTATTTAGCCACTGAACTCGCCGTAAACTTGAGTGTGCTATTTATTATGTGACCCCACGTATGATGACCTTATCAAGGCATAAATCCGTGCTGGGCGCTTTATCTTAACTATGCTCGCAAGGCCCGTATAACTTCAAGGCCCGTATAACTCCGGAGAAAACTGCCTGAGCCTGATGTGTTCCACAAACTCTAAAACTAAATCAATAGCTGAAAAATGAACTCTTTCTTAGTACAGCATACATATCATTGTGCATTAATCCCCCTTTAAATCTTGTCGCCCTCACCTGTGCTTTTATTATTCAATACCTACAACATGAGACAACTAAAATCCCTTGCCAGTGTCGATAACGTCTGTCACCGTTGCGGGGGCATTTCACCCCAAACGTTTCAACACGTCTGTACAGTATAGTTAGTGCGCTTTCGCATGTTTTTATATTTTTCACCGGCAATAAATATTTATTTTGTTATTTTTTCGGGGAAACTGTCGTTTTATGTAACCTCTTAGTGCTTGGAATCCCCTCTACTTCGGTTTCTAGTTTCTTCTGTGATCTGTGTAACTGTATTGTCTTATTTTTCTCCCAGTGAATAATATAGTACATCTTTTAGTTTGGCCTTTAAGTTTCGCATTAGAGTTGTGTGTGCTTGAGTTTTCCCTCGCATGTTCTTGCTTCTCATTACCATGCATAAAAATTTACCCAGCAATGTTTTGCGTCTCTCAATGGTTAAGCTTTCAAACACATACCTCTAAAAATTATACCTGCCTTCCTAACATCCTTCGCACAAAATATTCGTACATTGCTCCCACTGCCCAGGCACACCCAATGCTACCACCCGCTTCGCAGATGTACGCCACAAAAACACTAACCTGAGCCCCTCTTCCCCTTTACCAGATAGATGTAAGTACTTGCACCGGAACGGGTGGCTTGAACACCAGGTCCTACTGATCAACGTAGCCGAGGATGCAGCAGCTGAATTGTTCTGTCGGAATCGGAGGACCACCCACCCCTCCTTCCGGCCTGTACCTTCCCCTAATGCAGATTTTCAAATTATTAAGTATGTCACAAACGAACGAACCTGGCGGGGATTCCGTTTGTTTTGTTGCTGTTAAGATAAAGCACCCATTTTTACTACGCACTCGACCCATTCTTACCTACATAAGTGGAAGCAATGCCGAAAACATGTATACTCCTTATTGGTTTATTGTTTTTAATAGCCATTCCTCTATTAGGGGAGGCCATGCGTTTCAACCATACCGAATTAATGTGGGAGTAGTATACTACTGTCTCAAATTCAGCAACGGTCTTAAAAGTTGGTTGAAGATCAATTTGTTCAAAATTCGCGGCAGCGGTGAAACGTAAGTGGTCCCTTCAACAATTGGCCCTCAAGGATTTTAATTTGTTGTTAGGTGCCTCCCTAGCTCGTTAGCTCAATTTCTGTGTAATGTTTTTGTATCCTTTGGCTTGGGAAAGTGGACGTACCTCCCTTCAATAACAAAGGACTTAAACAATTATGTTAGAATTGTTTCTCTAGCGCCACACCGCGCACTACCAATCTGGTTATGTGTGCTTCCCTTTGGAGCTCTTCTTTTTTAGGCAACCAGCTCTATTTTAAAAGCAAAGCAGGTTGTTTTCGCTAGAGATCGCACAGACGTGTCCGGTCGACATCTTTGATTTCGACGACAATTTTATATATAGCTCCTTGTGCACAGGGGTAAGTAAGCACAGCGTAAGTTATTTTGTGGAGAAAATGTTCCCTTCCTCAAAACAATCTCTCAGGTCGGCTCGGGTCAATGGCGCGTTGAGCGCCTCGCTGAAAATTTGAAACTTCTGCCCCTGTAAACCAAAGACTACTGCAGCTGTCGCCCTAGTTATTTTTATATAATGACTTTGCATACTCTCAAATCATTTACTGTAATCGTTTTTGGCGTGCAGAGCAAGTTTTTAAAACAATCAAAAACTAAAAAAACAAAAAAATTGCCCGAATATGGGGCCGGTTTTCTCGACAACTAAACAAGCTAGGCAAGTGAACGTTTTTAGTGTTATTCATTTATTTCTTTTCAATCTTCACGCCAATTTTAGTTTATGTGGACGAGATGGTTATACATCAAAAAACATTGTACTGCAGCCAGGTACCGCATTTTCATATATTTTGAAAGCCGATTAAAAATTGGCTTCGTATTGCTCCTTTCATTGCAAATGTCGACAAAAGACCATAGTCGGTCGTCGACATTTGCCAAGTAATAGCCGCCCTTTGCTTTCCCGCTCACCTCTCAAGATGTTCCGTCGCGCTCCTCTCAAAGTAAACACGCTAGAGGTTTGCTCAAGACAATTTAAATTTACCGCGTTCCACTGCTCTAGGCCGGATTCCTCGATGCCAGCGCTGCCGTACGGCGGAGACACGCGTGAATTGAGGCGCCCTACTTCAACCTCTACAGAACCACGTTGCCGTACTCGCGAGCGTTCCAAGCAGAATTTGGAACCTATCTAGTGCAACCTTTTGTAACTGTTGCCGCTTGAGTTCTTAAAATGCGGCCAGAAGCTATATTGGCACGGGCGACAGTGGGCGACCGAGTGAATTTTTTTTTTTTGGAGTCGATGTAGTATTTTATTTCGCAAAGATCAAGCATTCATAAATTTTTTTATAAAGGAACACTGTGAATATTACTTATGTATTGATTCTCTCCCTTAGATATGCGTAATGTCTTGTAGTTGTTCAACAATGTTGACAAGTACGAACCTCGACACAGGACTTAGACGTTTATATTTGGCGGTGGGTGTATAAGACTGTTGCGCAGCTTTTGTTTCACTTTGTCCGGGTGGCTGAATCGACAGACGACAGACAGACAGACAGACAGACAAGACAGACAGACAGACAGACAGACAAGACAGCCAGACAGACAGACAGACAGACAGACAGACAGACAGACAGACCAAACATTTCTGCGTTTAAGTAGCCTAGGAAACTCTGCCGTCTTTTAAAAAGGACGCCCTGGATTTCTTTCAAACTTTCACAAATTAAAGCCAAGTCTACTTTCCATTACCTACATCAAAAAATGCTGCCCTATATTTTTGTGTTTTGCAGCTACATAGTGCCAAATATGGCTTTGTTAGCAGTATTGCGGTGACATACTGAAGTAGTTTGTAAGTACCTTATGACCGCGTTGTACAGAGAAAAATGGCGGTTAAAAAGAGAACATTTTTAAACAAGCCTCCCATGACGACGCCAATTAATCGCAACATGTGTATCTCTTACCAAGGTTTTTATTTCGTTTTTCTGTCCCTTTATCTCTTTTTTCACCTCTTCCCAGATCATTGTGTCGGCTATTGCTTTATCAATATGGATCAAATTGGTATTCTGCGTAGTGGTTCTGATCGCATATGCACGCTCTTTATGTTTATGTAGGGGTACCTACGCAGTAAACCTGTCCATTTGCGGGAATGCACAGCAGGGTACCTATCTTCATAGTGTAATTTACTTTGAGGTCCTGATGTTAAAACGACACGGAATATATGCCTCGTACTGCTTGGTTTGTTGTACTATATTAGACAAATGGCCTACCGTTGCTTGATTTTTACAAATGGTAGCTTTTCTTCTTGTAGGCAGAATTCCAGAATTGAAAAACCGAGTCCCATAAAAAAAGACATCTTCCGCAATTTATTGTAGTTTACTTCCTTTGAAACTTGAGCAAACCCTCTATTTCATTGAATCCACATCTCGCTCATATCGATTTTACGTCCTTCCTACTAGATGTTTAGGTAGCATTTTATTGGTAACACACGAGCTAAAATCTTTGGATATGTTTTCTCAGATATTTTTCTTTCGTTGAGGATCGACTCTGCATCCCTGCTATTGCTGGTAAAAATCACTATTTTGGTTCTAAAAAAGAAACCTTTTTGTCGGCCTCAACGTATTAACTGGAGAATATTGTCTGCGAATAGCATTCTGTAATTACAATATTTCAAAACCTTTCAACTGGCCATGCTTTTTGCGCCACCCTCACCAAAGCACCACATATATTTCTTGCCTGCCATGTAAACTTTAAAAACTCGCGGAAATAATGGTACCTCGCTATGAAACCTTATGAAAGGTCCTGTGCAGTGTGCATTTCAACCCTTCCATTTCAAGCACTTACTATTAACTTGATATATTTCCTCAGGTTACTGTTTTAGCTTGCTATCTAATGTCCTCGTTACTAAATACATCGCAGTAATCGTCCACTTACAGATTCGCCCGTACAAATAATATACAGATCTTATTATAAGCGCCTATCTCAATCTTTTGAAATTTCAATGAACTTGCGTTCTACCAAGGCATTCTGTAGATCCAAGACATTCTCACGTTTCCCTATCTATCCTTGTGTCATTGGCTTGCCAGCATTGTGAACCTACACAGCACTAAAGTACTCACAGGTTCCAAGTTCGTTTGTTTCCTCGAGATAGATTGTGAGTCTGATAACGGTGACCTTTTCCGTGAGCTCACCCAGGCAGGATGTAATTATATGTGCCCTAATTGTGTAGATCAAGTTTTCTTGCTGGCGTTGATGTTAGTGTCCTCCGAGCTGTGTTCCATGCTATGGGAACCTCTCCTTGCTTCCACACTGCATTAATGAAGGCTGGAAGGTGAGCATAGGCCTCATCGGAGAGATTTAAATTGAGCTTGTACTTTTTGTCCGATTCCTGTCCCTGTGATGTGTAGTGATTCGTGAACTGAAGGGAAGCCTGTTTTTTGTCGATGGTGATGTGTCTATTGAAGGGGCCATGCAGACAAAAAGCAAGTTTGGTTCACCCGAAAGAGGTACTCCTTACAATCGTACTGACACCACTTTTAGCGTAAACTTTGTTCAACTAAGCTATATCATTAGAAAAAAAGACAATGACCATGCGAATCAATAGCTCATTTCCTGCGCTAGTACCTGCGACGTAATACGCGAAGCTGTGCGATCTGCTTAAACGGGCCAACGCAAACGCAAGTTAGAAAGTGCTTATAAGCTTCAGAACGAGCTGTTTTCGCCTAATGTAATGCGTATTCATTTTATAGCATAAAGAATGGGGAATAAACTATGGAAGTTATGAAAGTACACGTAAACGAGTACGTACGAGGGCGTAACGTTGTGAGTACCGCGCGCACTATGATTGTAATAGCTGCGCAGAAGTCTGATGCTTTGGGGTTGTCTCACAAGACAAAGGCCGGTTAATGCACGCCTGTTTGTCGAGTTAAGAAATATTTATGACCTACCGCAGCAAAAGCTACCAAAAGCGACAAAAAAGCGGTGATGCGGAGGCTGTTCATACACTTCGTAAGCTTCGGCAAGTGATTGTTTCGATTTGAAGCTATGTTGGTTGTCTTATCTGACGCATTTTACAGCCGACAACATGGCACAAGCGCGGTTTTACGGTTACTGAGATATTTAGAATGCCAATCCAACGTTACCTTCGGATGCCAAGCATGTTGTGTCATAGAACCGAAACCTAAACTGGTTTGAATCCTAATCTGGGATATCGTCCAATCACGTAACACCTTGTACTTTCGTCACTGCTGTTAGTTGGTGTGGCCGGCGCAAATCGCGTGTGGTAGCTTCTTTATTTCAGGCTTTATAAAATAACTACCGCCTTATAACCCAAATAAATGATAAAAACTGCGTTATTTGAGCCATTCAACGCAGTGCAAGCAAAAACACGAGCTTGAAAAATTCGCTTGATGCCCATTTAAGCAGGCATGCGCCACTAAAGAAAGCAACAAAAACAGAATGTTTTGTCTACTTCCTCCAACAAGCGGAGACCCGTGCCGGGGTGGCTTAGTGGCTAAGGCGTTGTGCTGCTAAGTACGAGGTCGCGGGTTCGATTCCCGGCCGCAGCGGACGCGTTTGTGATGGAGGCGGAAAGTGAAAACGCCCGTGTGTACGAGATTTCGGCCCACGTTAAATATCCCCGGGTGGCAAAAATTAATTCCAAGCCCTCCACTACGCCGCACCTCATCGTCTTCGTTGCGCGGGCGCATTAAACCCTACAATTAATCAAATCAATCAATCCAACATGCGGAGATAACACAGAAGCAGCGCATAGGGCTGCTACTTTGGGGACCGGTGTTGCACCGTCTTATCATACATGTGTTTTTCATTTCTTTATTTTTAAAGCGGTGGCCAGTTTCGTGGCCGGGCAAAAAGAACAGCAACCACGCCGAACAGTTTTTCTCAGAAGGGAGCACCTGAGGCATTCGCTTCATTATGTTTCGGGTTACTCACGCAGTCCAAAAAAGGCCAGAAAAGCAAATAAGCCACTGTTACAAAAGTGCGCCGCAATGATCTGCCAATTCTCGTTCATTACTATAATAAAAGCAGCTGAAAGTCGGCCTAACTGTTTTATCAGTTTTTCACCAAAAATGGGGAACGAAAAAACATTCCTTCATCCCACGAATCAACAATTCATGTAATGGCCATGCACTGCCGTTTAGAAGCTGCTCACGTGGAATCCAGACTTTTTTCAAGTTGGTACATCGCAACTCACACACCCTTCCATGCACCAGCGTAAAGGTTTTTTATCAGTGCCAACTAATGCACTAGTCTAATTTTATTTTTCATAAACGCTGGCGTGTGTTTGCATTGCAATTCAGTTGCGTTTTCTAGCATCCTTGGAATAGGTCTGTTTCGAAAGCATCCAGCTGTTTGAAGTGTGGGGCCTTTCCTGTAGACCAGCGGCGAAGCTTGTACTGCTTAGCGCGTATAAAGACCTTCGCAGTGATACGCTGCGGCAGCTGCTGTGGCGACCTTGGCACGCGCTATTCTTTCGGAATGAACAGCATAGAAAGTACCCCACATATTCAGCCGTGAGAGATTCTGAACATGCGAATATATATTTAATGAGAAGGTTTTCTAAACGCCAAAGGCCCTAGAAATGAGAGAAATGGACCTTCTTGACACAGACAGCCCAGCGGCTAGGCTGCATCGGTTATGATGTGCTGAAGGATTGTCTATTGTCGATTTATCCCGAGCGTTAGTATGTTTTCATTTCTTGTGAAACAAAATCTAGGAACGTATTTGAATCTTCTCTAGAGCAGGCTATGGTTTAAAGATTAAATTGTAGAAATTGCTTGATATTGATTAGTGACTTTATTTACTGGGAGTTTAAGTATGGCCAGAGTATGCAATAGGCTAGAGAGGGAATAATGTGGGTATTCCTGAAAGCGTTAGGGTGTATGCGACCTGTATACCAACGTGCTGGCTCGGCTGACTTGCGACGTTGATACTGTGTTTCCGCGAACGCTGAAGCGGACGTCCAGAAAAACTGGGAAACGGTGTGACTACTAACGAAATGAGGCGGGTGTCGTTCCAGAACGAGAACGCATTCCCTGTTTCTCTAATTGCTAGCGTGTGCATATGCCATATGTGGATATAAAAATCACGAGGAGAGCCTACAATAGACTTACAGGAAAGCATACGTTAACGAAATGGCAAATTCTTCATGAGGATTCTTCAACGTAGTTCTTAGAAGATTTCCGCTTTTGGGAGGCGTTGGCACGTACTTGCGAAGATACTCGCAGTTGTATTTCTATGAGTAAAGCGTGGATGTAGAAAAAACCTTTCCCAATTATTTTCACTGGTCTGATCGACACAAATTGCCGACAGAGTTTATTTCAAGGGAACCTAGGATAACTCCTGGGCTGCGTTCATGTTGACATAAATGCATAAATTTCTTTTAACCAAATGAAACGGAACCAGGCCAATAATCTGCATAGGAAAAACGCGATTCCAAGATGCCAATTCAACATATCACTGGCTATCTGCCAAAGTGGCTCCGCGGAGGAGACCGAGGTTGTCACCTGCCCTACAGCAGCACTATATAGTCGCACTGGTAAAGCCTAATAATTTTTGTGACAAGTAATGAAATTATTTCAGATAAAAGCAAATAACAGTGTCGCCCTCCATCCTTGCCATGGCAATTTCGGTCATGTTGTCTAGGTAAACTAAACTCCTTCTGCTATCTCGATACTTACCACATTTTTGGTAGTTCCTATTTCTATTTGCGTCAAAAGCAACAACACAAGCCGAATATTGATTCGCTCCAGGAAACATTTTTACGTTTAAACCTTCTTTAATGATCGTATAATCGATATTTTCTTAGAAACAACGAGAAAGATAGATCGACCTGAAACTCTCTTGGCCCCGTGGAATACCTCGGTATATCTTTGTTCAGGCATTATGTGCTGAACATTACAGCTGTAACGTTTGAAAATGTGGGGTTCTCAACATCCAAACAGTGTTAACTTGAGATTGCGTAACAGAAAGCCTTGCTTACACGCCTTAGCGCCAGCTGCTTGTACTCAATGCTTGTTCTGCGGATTGAACGGTTCTTTGGTGTTCGCCTTGAGATTCAGTTGCCACAAGTATCCTGTAGAGAGGTTACTGGTACAACTCCTCAAAACTTAAGCTGAAGGCTAAACTTGTAAAAAATGTAACTTCTAAGAACGGAAACTTAAAAAAGATGTCAATAATCATTTTTCAGCCAGGTCTAAAGTATATGCTCAATTGTACCCATGCATATTGGCTTACTGAAGTGCGGAGAAAAAATTTCTTTGACGCCTTTTAAACGACCTTCAATGTCGTATACTCTTCTCTATGGGATCTTTCGTAGACCTTACCGCTATTTTATTTATTCGAAGCATTTAAGAGTCGTTACGGGACGATGAAAACGCCGATTTGTCGGATTGAGAGACGAAAATTAAAATACCAGGCAAACTATGTCTGCTAGCGATATGCCCGGCATTCTATATTTTTGTTTCTAACATGGGCGACTGCTGGCTGTAAGTTCAGTGATACAAGTACTGGGATTTTATAAACACATAGATTCTGAAACCCAGGTGTCCTCTATTAGTACATACGCCATACGTGGGTATGCGGATTATTGGAATTTTAAATTAATTTCGCCTTCTTTACACGTAGCATTTCCCCTGTTTTGAGTGAAACCGCGTTGTTGAGTTGAATTCAAATTCGATTCTTTGCATAAAGTTTCTAAAACTCTTCAACAACTCAGCAGAGATGGAATCAGCTCAATATCCTCGATCAATACCCAGCCTTTTAAAATTAACCAATCTAAGTACGCTCAAGCTTTTGTTGCTGGGTTTGTCTTTTTGAGAATTATAAAAGAAAACAGAGCATTAGGGGTTACTTTGGACTCACGTCAAGAAATTGATTTCATTGCATGAGCGTTCTTTAGGTGTAAATGGGTTTTTATATCATTGTTGAGAGGATCTGAAGGTATACGTCGCGTATGACGATAGTAGGATGCTTGATCTTGGATGCGCTACATTGCCGAAGAAAGCATTCCTATTTGCTACACTTCCATTTATTCAGGGCTCCGGAAACTACTACTTACGACCGTACCATGAACAGAACGGAAATATCGCTTTTTGAACTTTCTATAAGTGTTCTAAATTGACCTGAGATGCCGGATTTTGTGGCTTGCAAGTGCGGCATGGCGGGAATCACGGGTTTCGTTAGTTGGGACTTTCAAAGGGCGGTGACACGGTCTGATGTTGGGTATAAGAATTCAGCGTTGCTAAATACAGGACTTTTTTTAACTGTGACAAACTTTAGTGATGAACCGGCTGTGGCTCCCCGCCCCGTCACTACCTCTTAGAGCACTAGGGTCTCACTGCCTAACAGCTCATACGCGGAGCGTCTCGACTCCAGTGTAACACACTCGCATCCATGGAATCCATTTTATATTTTTGCGCTTTGAATTTATAAAAAAATTGAGGGGAATTTCTTTAGGCTTTAGAATTTCTCGAATCAAATTTTGTGCTGCCCCCTACTCAACTATACCTTTAGTGTAACGATTGAGCTCAAAGTGTTCTTGTTTTGGTTACCGAGGCGTCCACAGTATGTAGTGCTCTCAATGTGCAAGCTTGTTTTAGTTCATAAACTACTTCCATGTGAATCAGGGTAATCGCGTCCAAATAACAGCAAGGAAAAGGTGATCAATCATTGTTTCAGAGCCTCTTACTACAAACTGCGTTAGTTCCTTTTCTCGCCATCAATTTTCGCGTGAGGTAATACATCATTCTTTATCGAAATACATTTGATATACGTGGGGTGCACGTGTATTACGAAAATAACAGTAGCATCCCAAGATGAGTTTAATGACACATGTGGGCGATTAACGCAACGTAACTGCGGAAAACTATAAATTTTGGGATGAAAATATAGGTGCAAACCTAGGAACCGGGGTGTCCTTTATGGAAGTTGTCCTTCTACATGGTATAACGTCATCAAAAATGTCCAAGGTGGGTACACAGCTGCGATGTTTGAACAATTTCGAATTAACGAGAAATGGTGGCTGATTTTTGTAAACATAAGGCACAGTGTATTTCCTTATGTGCACTATAAAATGTTTACACGTTGGGCAACGTTGGGTTGCACACTCTGACAGCAGCAAACCAGTTTGGTAGCCTCACGTCTTGGGTGCGTGACAGTTGATCTCATTGTGGTTTTTGCCCCCCGGTTTCGCAATCTCGCAGCCACACTACATCATAAACGCAAAGATGGAAGCTCATTTTGAATCTACGCAATATTTCCAAGGGCGACGACACAAGTCCCATACATTACAAACGAAACGTTCCACGGACCTTCGGCCAATATGATTTTCTGCTACGCTGCTTCTTGGGGAGGCAGTGCCACATTAGCATAAGCGGCTACTCACGGTGGCTACACAGCTGTTTCGCCAAACCTTTGCCATCTGCCGAGGTTTGAGGAAGTGCACGAACAGGCTCCATCCTCAAAGAAGATTCATTTTAGGGTTTAACGCGCCGATGCTACGGAGGCGATGAGACGCGCCGTAGTGGAAAGTAACGAATAATTTGGCCCACCTGTGGATCTTAACGTGCACCGAAATCTCGCACACACGGACGTTTTAAGTGCACCGCACTTTAGGCGCTCACCTTGTCGTCCTAGCTCACTCGGTCGACCCAAGTATATAGAGCGTCAAGGCGGCGTGCCTGGGCAACGCTGTTGTTCGTGGCGTACCCCAGAGTCTTCAAAAGCCAAGCGGTTTACATAGTCATAAGTGTTCGGAACTCGTAAATGCTTGCGCTTGCCGTACATCTTCCCGTTGTTTAGCGCAAAAAAACTATAGGTACATTTGAGGAAGAATATGCGTAATTAACCAGTAGCGCCCGCGTTCCAATAGTTAAGGACGCCCGTTGGGTTGGTTTTTACGATAGTAAATGCAAAATGTGGCAGTGCAACGCCGGCACGTGCGAGGGAGAAAAGCACAAAGAGAACAGAAGTCCCGCTGGCGCAGTTTCAGGCAGGGAGCGCGCGAGCACCGGCGAAGGCGGGAAATTTGAATTGCATGCGGTGGTAGCAGAAAGCGGAAAGGGCGATACAGCCCATTATGGCGAATCCCTGCTCTGCACTTCCGACAGCTTTCAGTTGACTGGAACGGTTTAATTTTTGTTACTTTCCGCCTCCGTCAGAAAAGGTGGCGCCGCGGCCGGGAATCGAACACACGACCTCGTGCTCAGCAGCGCAATGCCTTAGCACTAAGCCACCGCGGTGCGTTCCTCGAGGAAGAGTCATATTTATCGACAGGGCTGGTAACAACTCTAACGCGGATGCTTTCTTCTTAGACAAGGGCGCTATCATTGATCACGTCTAGCAAAATTATGAAATGAAAACGTTTATTATATCTCTCCAGCCCACTTTATTGTCGTGAATCGTGTCTATCTCTACTAAATTTGTCCTTGGGTAGTGTTATTCGACGACTAAATATTTTAGAAAGAACGGACCAAAATCATTTTTGTCCTAGAGTACACAAAAACGTCTCAGTGCACACACGCATTTCTTGATAAACAAGGCCACATTTTGGTGAAAAAAAATAACAATATCTTCACTGACCAACCTCTTGAGGATTCGTAAGAGTTGTGCCTAACAAATAAAAACCATAGAAGTGTACAATTTTTTTTTATTTTCAATACCTTACTGGCCAGCAGGGCGCAGGTAAGGTGGGTACTGCAGAAGAAAGTATAACCAAAATAACAAAAGAAGTCATACAATAACTAAGACATTATACGTATACATCAGCAAGTCAACTAACACCAGCAGTAAAAAAAGAATATCTTCAGAAGGGCGTAGCGAGAGAACTTTTACAAGAAATACAAACATTGAGTAAGCGCCATGTGAAGACAACAAAAAGGGGGTGCGGGAATCATACCAGCGGAAACTTTAAAAAAGGAGAATAAATGATGTTTTTCCAAAGAAACCAGGCGTTGCGCTTTTGGGATGTTTAATTGAAAAGGGCTTCTGTAGACGAAGGAATAGTTCCGGGTAAGTGACCGGTGCGATAATAGCAGAATCGTTCCACAACCGGATCGGCTGGAGAGCTGATGAATTGATTGCGTTTTGCGGTACAGTAAAGGAGGGTAGGAAGCTACTTCTATATTGTACAACCTGGATAATTAGGAAAGCAGGGCTTCTAGTGGTAAATAGGGGTAGGTTCGGTGCTATGTTATGTACTTGTGAAAAATCTAAAGAATAGAGCAATTGGCCGCCGGAGATGCAATGGTTGTAGTAAGCGATCGGGTTAGTTTTTGTTATGCTTGAGGTGAAGCAATTTGACGGGGATATAAACCGCAACATAAATGAATATAGGAACTGCTGGTAGGAAGCCGCAGGCCAAACAGCTCGCGCATGTGGTAACATTTTTATTATTACTCAAAATAAAGAGACGTTTTATACTTATCTTGCTTTTGGAAGAACATTAGAACGTATTTTAGGATGTTATTGGTTCATAAACACCGCGACTCCCCTTGAACCCCAAACATCGCTCAGCAGATGTTTGGTGATGTTTTTTTAAATCCCGTCATTTGTAGGGTGAATCTAAATATTCAGCACTAAACGTTCCCAACAGACACGGAGCGCACGGGTACCGATACGTCACAGCCGGTCATGTGCGTGCACGCCAGCTGCAGCTAAAGGGAGCATCTAAATCTCTCAAAACGCTGCAGGGATTCCGACATCGCGCCGTAGTCGTTCCGCTCGTTGCGTAGTAACAACACGGATGAGAGTCGACCAACGGTACGTAGGCGCAAAATGTACTTCTACGTCTCACCGAAAAACCTTTCTGTGATACGGTGGTCGTGCACGCATGCACTTTTGCCTCCACGCCTGGATTATAGACGGCTTCAGGACGCCTAAACCGCCTTTGAAAAGCATGTGTACGTCGTTAGCGTTTTTGTACGTACCAGTAGTGCGCCACCAATCAAGAGAAAAATACTGTGGTTTTTATATGTAGCAACTGCGCACCACCAATAAAGACAAAACATAATGTGAAATTAACTGCAGGAGCGCGTATACTCATAATATAACCCCTCGCATTCTTTAACACGGCTGTTCCGTTCGCCGAAGCTTTGAACCGTACTCTTCAACTGAGCTATTTTATTTTCACGCAGAATGAAAGCCTCTTTTTTCGCTGCATCCTAGTTTTCGAGCCAACTCCTGTTTCCACCACGGTCGGTGTGATTTTACGAACGACCTGCCACTTAACCAAGTGTTAACGAGTCTCCTTATTCTGCCGCCATCAAGTTTTACCAAGGCTTTAACTTCAGCTCTGCAACGTTCAACTCTCCACGTTTTCTGTCATCGTTTCTGTAGACAGAATTCAGATGTTCTGTAAAAAGCTATAGAGAATTTGGCGGTATTTGGTGCATAACTTAATCCTTTACGTTATATATATCAGTGTCCAGCACATAAGCCTTACCATACGTACCATCTGCAACCAGTAAAAAATGATACCACGGAGGTTCAAAGATACACGACAGTCAAGGAACTTAGGAAAAAGGGCCTGTAATCGCCCCAGAGCACTTGCAGAACCAACCTTTTTTTTCCCCAATATTACTGTATAGGCACTGCAGCGTTTAATTTGCGCGAACATAAACAATGCACATCATTTTTATTTTGTTGGACGCATTTAGTTCGTCAAGGACTGTTGGCAATCATGGGACCCACTTCTTGCAACTCTGCTAAATTGCTAAATAGAGCTGTATGGGAAATTCACTCAACTTTTCTTATGCGCCTCAACCAACCGCAAAACAAAATATGCGATCACATCACCCCGATCATTACCGTCAATTCCCTATCAATATATTTCTCGGCCATTATTTGGTGCGACAGGTAACTGGGGAAACATAAATACAACACTTCACGGTGTTGCAGCGGTTCTATAGCTCATTCAGGTGCCAAATAAATCATTTTCTCAAAGAATAATAATTAGGACACACACCATGAACTTTCCTTGTACGTCTCTTATAAATCACATTTTCTGTCACACCTAAACTTCTGCAAAATTAGCTACCATCAATATTACAATAAAACATGCGTACGATTTGCAGCCTTAGAAAGGAGGTTTTCTAATGCCGTAGTTACGCCACAAAATCTTTACTCCGGCCCATCCACCGGTATTATTAAGGCACCGATATTAGCCTGAACTTCAAAGGTATGCTACAGATTGTTCTTTAGGAGTACAACAAACCGCGCTTTACACTTCCTATAACCTGCCTGTTCTGCGGGGAAAAGTTCAAATTTAGTGATTTTTTTGAAATACACAAAGTGAAAACTTTCAAACCGCACTCACACAGAAAGTTTGATGCAGTTGACACTTGGGATTATGCGTGCAATAATGCTTTTAGCGCACGTATCAGCATATTATAACCCCCACTACTTACGCACTTGATACGTAACCCACACATCACCCAGCGTGCGTGCTTGTCGTGTTCGGAAAGCTTCACCTGGATTGTTCTACTATGTTGAAAACAGTGTGCGAACTCTATGAGCTTCTACGACACCCTTAAATGCAGCCCACTTGCTCCTTTAGTAATCGCTACATAATTAGAAAGCCAGCCTGAACGTTCACCCTAAGTGCGCCCCACAATACCCTTATTTCTTATATATAAAATACAGGCACAGTTTGTGTTCCTAGGCTATCGGAAGGCACATAATTAACGCCTCAAAGTGCTTGATTGGTAGCTGCTCCCAAAGTCGTAACTACTTGGTCTCATTATACATTGGCCATATATTATGCACAACTTTCGCGGCGTTCTCTAAAAACATAGCCTCACTTGCGCTAAATGTTTCTCCTAACACTGGGAAACAATGTGCAGCCTTCGTAAAACCATTCTAAACGCAGCAAAAACCGCCTTTGGTAAACGTGGCATCAACCGTTATTCGCGAAAATTTTTAAGATAAAACCGCTAGTCACGCTACATTTTTTGTATAAACTGTAAGCTATTTCCCTGTCCAGCGCTTCTTACAAAACACAGCAATATTTTTTTCCTAAACTTTCCCACATTCACGACGTTTACCTTTTTGGGGGACGATGAACAAAATATAAAACAATCTATGCACCGCCAATATTGAGCTGATTTTCTCAGTAAGCCCTATGAAGGTGCCATTAGGGACGTTTCAAGCGCATAACTGCTGAACATAGCACTATATATCCCACATTTGAGCTCTGCAAACGAAAATCGCTTTCTTCGGGCGGCGCGAAATTTGTGCATTACATTTTTGAGCGCTTTCATTTCCCGTATTAGCCTAAATACCTCGTCTTGGGTATTTTGTTGTACTGACAGCTTTCCTGCAAAACTGAAATAAAAGCCGTTTATATTTAGGTGGTAGCTCCTTATTTATTTCGCAGTTCACCTATTGCGCTCGTAGCAAAAGCAGTGAAACGTACTATCCCTAGATATAGAATACTGGCGCTTGCAGGTAAGCGTGGGAAGCCAAGTTTCATACGGAAGATGACACCTTGAAGATGCAACTCTTATAATCATCTTCATGACAGGCATAGTCAACTGCTGTATATTCGCTACGAGACGAACGCATCTTCCATGTTCCTCCCTCCAGTCCTGAAGAGGCGATTGACACGACTTTGCACTTTGTCTATTCCAGCTGGCTTATTTCATGACTATTGACTAATAAACGGACAGAAAGAAAAAAAAAAACTTTATTGTTGCCGGTAAGGGCTTGGGAGTAGAAAAGGTGGTAGTCCCCCCCCCCCCCCCCCTCCTATCTCCCCAGTCCCCCTCAGCCATAGAGGTTCACACAATAATACCTAGAGAAAAAACTGGGTGCTCCGACCGTCCTCCGCGATGGACGTGATAGGCACAAGTGATTCCGGATGACAATTGGTGGCTTGGAAATGATACCGCGGATTAAGTAGGGAGAATAATTAGTTTTTGTCGTGGTTTTGATTGAATGCACTTGCCCATGCGGCGTGTTGGCAAAAAGCATTCGGCAATGCAGTCAAAACTCAATTTAAGGAACACCGACTTAAAGACCAAGTGCACTCAAATTTCCGACAACGTAAAAATAATGTCGCCTATAGTACACCTAAAAAGAATGCGAAATGCAAAATACTACGGCGCAGACATGAACGTGAGCGAGGCAAACGGTTCACGACATTGGCGTTTTCGGAACAGAAACTGAATAGAAAAGGCGGACATTACCGGCGGCCGGACGTGACGTACGTGATGGAACGGAAGCGGCCGCGCTAGAACCGGCGGCCGCTTAGAGCCGCCTTCAAATGCGTGTGGTAGCATGTAGCTGCCATGATCATGATCTGTCCCGGTTCAACAACCCTTTTCTCAAACAACGGCGCTCAAAAAGTGTTATTTTAGTCTATTTTGCAGAGAACGCCCCAAATGGATTCATGGCTGCTGAACATAACATAGCGGATCGAATTTGTCCTACTTTAACAGACTGCACGACGAAAAACGGGAGTGGCTATGTTGAGTTGAATTCACTAGATGGCACCAGCGGTAAAAAAAATATGGTTTTGGTCGCACGTCCAACTCGGTCCCATTTGCTGTTTAAATAGGCATCCTGGAATAAGGACGCCTTTCTGAAGCACTTTCTGGGTTTAATTAAAGTTTATTCTCTCTCTCTCGTTCTTCGGTGGCCGGATATGGTGTGCTTTGTGTGGTTCGTTCGCCTTATTAGTGCGGGTTGCTTCCGTCAGGTGATAGAAGTTCGCCGGAGCGCACGAAGATTGGGAAGACGCACTGGAAGCACTACAAATGTACGAGAAAAATCAGTGCGGGCCGTCGCTTCCAAAGCGCACGCAAGCAAACATCAGTGACTTCTTTGGTCAGAAATACATTTGTAGTCCCCCGGGAGCCGTTCTTGCTCCGGTAACAATTTTCATGGTGTCTTTTCCTACTCATGGGCCGCAATTTTATTTTCGGAGCATTTACGCTTCGCTAATACGACGCCGCGTAAGCCTGCTGGACAAAGCTAGAGTACATGATCGAATTTACCGTATTTACTAAATAAAAGGTGTGCCTAACTCGATTTAGCGAAGTTCACAATTTACCGATATATTTCACGACTCCACTCAACAATGTTAGATCGAGCTATGACTGTATTTCAACTGAAGTTCACACGCGTGCTGGCGCCGCGCTGACGCAAAATTTCCTATAACCAAGCTTGCGAGTCGGGCGGCCTGTTATCAATTATTTTCAGAGCGAGCGAGCACGACAACAAAAAATACGGGTATGTTTCGGCTACGTACATGTGGTAGAGGCTCGCACAGCATTCTATGTTCAAAGTTGACGCAAAGTGTGAAATGCACGTTACGGCCTGTACGGCCACATGTTTTGTGCAAACGCCGCCTTCCTCTCATCTCGATGTACGCGTAGACCGGCCGGATCGGCGGCCGATCGGGACGCAGCTAGATGAGTGTCACGGGTTCACATTGTAATATCTTCTCCAAAGTTAGGCGGGTTCCTATTTTTCCAAGCGCTCAAAAACTTTATTTAAATATCCTAAAACTTAAAAGTTAAAACTTAAAAACTTTAAAAAAATTAAAAACTTCAAAACTTTATTACACACTTTAAAATTTAAACTACCGGTGCACAGATTTTTACGAATAGTTTCGAAGTCCCCGTCCAGCTGTAATTGTCGGCAAATGGTGGACGCGCTCTGCAAAATCACCGTGACTTCGCGTTTTCTTTTTAGCTAAACGCGTCGTTTTGTTTCGTGCAGCACCGGTTTTTAGCTGCTACCTCCCTTGCACACAATGTGACTTGTAAACAACAAACCGTGCATAGGTCTCTTTATGGTCAAAAAACGTGATATGCGAAGCGTAGTCACGTTTCGAGCCCCCGCAATCCGGTTAAGCATAAGTGCCGCCTCGGAGTTCGCGTTGACGCGAGCGCCAGATTCTTTTCTAGGTATAACTTTACAAAACTCTATGCCGTCAGCCATCAGCCAGTTTTTCTTGGTCCCTAGGCTGAGTTGCTTGCATCCTGATTTTTTCAATCATCAGTCTTGCTGTTTAAAATGATTATTGCAAGAAGGTATCTCGGTTTAACTAAGTTCACGTAGGCAGCTGGTATAGACTACGAGGTGCTGACGTATTCAATTTTTGTGATTGCCTTTGTTAGGTCGTGAAGCGCGCTGAACTGCAATTACCCTCAACAAAACAATAAAACGTCATTGAGTTGTCCAGCGTTGCAAAGGTGAACGTCTGTATTCCGGTGAAGTAGCTTACAGCGTCACTCGCT
Source organism: Haemaphysalis longicornis (assembly GCA_013339765.2). Lineage (NCBI taxonomy): Eukaryota > Metazoa > Arthropoda > Arachnida > Ixodida > Ixodidae > Haemaphysalis > Haemaphysalis longicornis. The sequence continues at coordinate 100,412,940 of CM023453.1, read as the reverse complement.
ACCACAAGGCCATTTTCATTTAGGCTGAACCTATTTCAGCTCAGCTCGTCGACCGTGACCTGGAACGGCGGGGGGTCAAATAAAAAAAAAACCGCGAGTGCGTCGCTTTTCAATGTCGTTTCAGGTTGTCAATGTCGTCCTGCTGCTATGCGGATATAATTTAACTTGACACAGGCGCATGTACCTTTTCTGACCCGCTACTGATAACCTTAACCTGTCCGGTTTGAAGGAAGGGATGTCTGAGTTTCGCGTGCGTGTCACAACTTTCCGGAATAAATTGCTTTTAAGGGGCAACAACATTAATCAACTACTGCCTGCTGTGCCATCAAGGGGGCCCAACATTAGAAGAGTACCTGTAAAACTGTTCGCCCATCCGTTCCGAAAGAACTGTTGTTCGTGTTAGAAAAAGGCATTGACAAAACCTGCGTTTTGTTTGTGCGGTCGTTTGGTAGGAGCCTATTTTTAAAGCGAAGTTTTACGTACCTCACCAAGACCCGTGCCCCATAAAAAGGTACTACAGAAAAGCCAACTTTAGGGAATGTGTTTCGCAAAATGACTACCATGACGACGAGGACGACGACAAAGACGACGACAAAGACGACGATGATGATGATGACGATTTTGATGATGATGTTAAGCCAATGCACGTCTAGCACCTCAAGAAAAGAAACGCCTCCCGCGGTCAGAACCGAAGCTGGGTGGCCGCGTTATGAAGCCGGCGCCTATCTGATTGACCCATTCCAACTTTTTTATTGCATGTAAAGATGTACCCAAACTCAGACACGACAATTAACCGACAATGTAAAGTATAATCGACACTAACAAATAAGTAGCCTAAAAAATTGGCACCGTTTAAAATTGAGCTTACAAAAAAGCAGGCATCCAAAACACGCCACTTCGGTGGACCACTCTGCTCCGCACAAACGCTCCGCACCAATGCTGCCTGTTCCCGAAATATGCACTTCGTTGGCTGACGAGGCTACGCGTGCTCGTGAATGATACGGCACTTCCACAAGTGAAAGAATCCTAGCTCGAACAAAAGCGTCACAGGCACCCTATTAACACCAGTAAAAGGCAAGAAGCGAATTGAGTAAGAACTGATGTCAATGCCCTTTCTAAAAAATGTTTTTAAAACCTCCCAGGAAAAAACAGAAGGTCACGGCACAATACAAAGCAATGATCAATGGTCTCAGGTTGATTGCACAAGTGGCAATTGTCTGACCAAGTGATCGACATCACTTTTTCGTTCAGCCAGTTTCTAACGGGAAGCGTTTGCGAATGAAGCCTAAAGAAAAACGTTGTTTCATTCGACGGCCACACATGCGCTCCACATGATCTAAAACACTGCTCTTCTGATCACGAGAGTAGGGCTGGCGACAAACAGGCACCGTGAACAGATTATGAATTAAAGCGTTCGTCACAACCCTTCTTGAATGGCTAAACTAATATTGCAAAGAAAACTGCGGAGTAAAGAAAATAAAAGTGTCCAAAACTTCCCTTAGAAAACCCCATGGCGGCTTCCTGTTAACCTCTGCCGCATAAAGAAGGAGAAACGGTAGAATGTAACCTATGCGCTTATGAAGTTTATATGTAAAAGTTGATGATTCCCCGATTTGTAGAAGAGAAAAAGAGACACAAGTGGGGGCACAAGCAAGTGCATTAATTCAAAAACTATAACTACGTAAAGGCATTCCTTCAAGAAATAATTCTTACGATAGCAATAGGGGATCACGAAACAGGACCAATACCTCATCCACAGCGGGGAATTCCTCAAGGAGCGGTGCTATCCTCAACTCTCTTCACATTAGCGACACTAAGATTCATAGGGCACTATCGCAAGTGGAAGACATTAAACACCTCATATATGCAAATGACGTTACTATATGGAGCACAACTGGATCACCTAGACACATCCAGACGCAACTACAGGAAGCACTCAATCGAGCACAACAAGCAGCAACAACAATAGGACTATCATGCTCCGCAGAAAAAAACAGAACTGCTAACAGTAGCCAACAGACGGTGGAAACATCCTCCCATTAACTTAACCCTGCACGGCAACAATATTCCAACTCCATCCACTATCAAAGTACTGGGACACTACTTCCAAAAAGGTGGAGGAGGACAAGCCACAACCAACCAGATACTAAAGCAATGGGAGCAGGTTCTTCAAGTTATGAAGCGTATCTCCAACAAGAAAAGGGGACTTAAGGAGGATCACCTGCCGAGACTGCCTGAGGCCCTCGTCATATCGCGAATAAGGTACGCAGCCCCATACACCAATTTTACCAGGACACAGCTTTAAAAAATGGACACCCTAATCCGCAAAGCCGTGAAGATATCGTTAGGTCTCCCTATCAGTGCGAGCAACACAGTCCTTAACAAATTGAGGACAACAGTGACCGTGGACGAAATAGTCGCTGTTTACAAATACAACCAATTGTTAAGACTGAACCAAACCACAGCCGGTCGACAAGTCCTCTAGTCTCTAGGATACAGGGTCAGCCAAGTGGCCCCTCCTATTGCCAAAATACACCCACGAGACTGGCCAAAAAATTAAGGTGGCCCCCATACCTGAATAATATGGATCCAATCCGGCACACAGAAAGAAGATCCATTAGCGCAAATTACTTTAATAAGAAACCAAAGAAGGAGCTGGACCAAATGCACGCCTACACAGACGCGGCAGGAGCCATGAACACATGGGCAGTAGCATATTGGAACATACTCAACCGATCTTACACTGAGAGCAACATGCACTTCCAGAAGGCAGAAGAAGCAGAGATCTACGCAATTCGAAAAGCGATATCTCACCTCAGTCAACCAAACCCGTCCCCTAAATATATACACAGATAGCAAGAAAACCTGCCGAATTATAGCATCATGACACACCCCCCAAATCGCGGCACATCTATTTCGATATATCCAGGGCACTGTGAAGATATATTGGATTCCGGGTCACGCTGGCGTACTGAGTAATGAGAAAGCAAATGAACTCGCCCGAGAAGCGCACTACCGGGCTCCCAGGAACGTCGGCGAAACTCCCAGTGAAACCGAATGAAGCCCACGACAGCTTTACCTGAAAGACTACAGGAGAGCCAGGCAGTAGTTACCGCAGCCGCACCCACACCTAGAAAGACACCAACCGACTACACTCAGACAAGCACAAGCAGGTACACTACACACGCCTGCTAGACTACACCTCATGCAAAGTAGAAAGACAGATACACCCCCATTATGCCGCACCTGCAATGTGATCGCTAAGCAACAACACATATTATGGGAGTGCCCCATTTATGCACACATTAAACGACACTACACTTTAGTGGCTGGCCACCCAGAAGACCAAGGACGAGCAACGTGGCCTGGTGGACTTCATCGAGAAGGCCATCAGTGGAGCCTGGACGGAGGCACCCAGACTCCATGAAGCTCTCCGACAGAGACATTTCCTCTCTTTTGGTGAAAAATAAAAGTATCTCTCTCTCTCTCTCTCTCTCTCTCTCTCTCTCTCTCTCTCTCTCTCTCTCTCCAGACACCAAAGGAAGAAACAAATTATGCGTACCCCATTGGCTACCATTGAGAGCCCCGCACAAAAAAGAAAATACTCTGCATAGAGCCTGCAATTAGTTTGCGCCCAGTGCAGAACATCAAAAACATATTCAGGCTTTGCTAACCAGAATGTATTGCAGACTTGCGCTGGGCAAATACAGAAAGTTCTCGCCCCATCTATGCCTGCGAGGGGCGCAGGACCTGCGTCAGTGCTCAAGTCCAGTTTGGCCAGGAGGTTCTCATTTGGCGATAAGGCACGCCAAGCTATTCAAGTAGCACATTGCCCCGAACTCATATTCGTAAAACAGGACGGTTTTTTTCCCCGCTGGCCATACCAAAATCCCTTCTTTTCGCCACCTCCACGCCCACCCAAGACACTCTACGAAACACCTTAATCAATGTAAGGGCTTCTTGAACACTACGCTTGTCAGCAAAAATTTAGGATATGTCGTCGGCATAGGCAGTAAATTCAACTTCACACGATAAAAAAAAACGACGTACTGTTGGCTCTCTTGTATAGAGAGAACAAAAGGCTTTGCGTGTCATAAAAACAACACAGGTTTTAGGGGCAGATGACCTGATCTCAACTGGTTTCGAAGCAACGCCTTCAGCGACAGTTTATGCAGTCCAGTGTTTGTTGCAAAGCTGAATGCCTCGATACAGAACATTACTACATCAGCCCCTTCCAAAAGTGGGAATAACAAAATCGTGATGCTTCCGATCAAAAGCTTTCGCAAGATCAATATTGATAAGGGCCGCCTGTTCAGCCGAATCAAACACGTACTCCGATATAGCACGGTCAATATGTATTATCGTTTCAAAACTCCTGCGCCGACTACCGAATGTGTGGAGAGACTAAATTAAACTGTAAATGACATGTTGAAGACGATTAGATAACACGATAGCAAAACTTTTATAGTCTACTTTGCAGGGGGAGAATGGCCGATAGCCCTCTACAGATCTCAGCCGATTGACGGGAATCCCAAAACGAACGGCGATTGGGATAGTTGTAAACAAATCTTCGTGTTATTGATTGAATTAACGCACCATGGTATTTTTTCAGTAACACGTGGCAGCAATTGTCCTCTAGCACGGCCGATTTCTTCAACGCTCGATTCCGGCATCACTTCCTCCAGTTGATCACGTTCTACCGAAGTACGGGAACGTTCGCGTACATGAAAGCTTTTTACAAATGGATGGCGAGCTGACTTTTTTATAGCAGAGGTTCTCAACTTCTCTTTCAGAAGATCCCGTTCCGTATATAATAAAAAATTGGCTATTGCACGAGCATTTTGTATACATTGAAATATAGTTTTGCAAAAGATTTGATGAGTCAGTAGAGAGACATCGACCTACCATAGGTCCCACTAAGGCCACACGGGACGAGGCTTTGATCTGTCGCAGTAAACAGGTAATATAGTGTGGCATTCCAACGCTGCCGAAGAAGTTGGATTTCAGACTTTGACTGGGGCTTCATAAAAAAATACCGTCTCGCTTTATCCACGTCTCTCGTAAGAACGGGGCTTTCATTCTAGCGAGTGTCCCGTCTACTTCTTTCTAGGTCCCTGTCCGTGTTTCGCTGGTAAAATGGTTCTAAATTACTGAGACACTCGTGCCGCAAGATTTCCAGATCGTTCAGGTAAAGGCCACGTGGCTTTAGATTTCGCCTACCCAGACGTGTAGATGGGCCTGTTTGTTGATGCTGAAAAGTAATCAAGATATGCCCTAATCGGACGCTGGAATAATTAATAGCGGCGGGCGTTTGGCTTTCGGAAATGGAAAGCTCCAATTGCAATTTTGTTTTTATATTGTTTATTCATATCGCTCGCATCTATTAGATTTATTAAATGCAGAGCATTTCAGTAACTCACGATGTCACCCGCGTTGACGTCCGTAGTCCGCACCGTCGTTGTCCCTACTATATAAAACAAATACTATCCGGCACCCGGTTTCGATCCCTCGACCCTGCGGGCGGAACGCAATGTACATGGTGCTCTACCCACTGCGCCACAAAGCCGACACAGAATGGGACGTTACGAACGCGCCTTATACCGTTGACTCATTCAAATTACTGCTGACGAGCGCTCTCTCGTCAGCAGTTGCCACAAGTGCAACAACATTAACGTAACGCAAACTACTTAACGTCGTGCGCCCCCGGAAATGCTCTGCATTTGATCGTGCCCCTCGCGAGGGGGATGTTTCACTGTTTAGCCCGGAGATTAGCCGCTTACGCGTACTACAGGGTGGTCGACCGGACATAAATATGGATGCGGTTCACCGCTCTACCAAGTCGGAAGCGTGGTTGGGTTCCTCGAATAGTAGCGGAGGCCGCGGTATGCGGCGACCACCGCAAATCAGCTTTTTTATTGACAGTGGGGTTTATAGTATACTGCCGGAAATGAGGGTGGTAGAATGGAAATATTATATCGGTGCAAAAGGTGTAGTAAGAAATGTTGTTTTGTGGCCACTACATTCTGCTTCAAAACATTCAAAAAAGATTCCTGGAATGTCAAATGCTAGTTCTTGAGTGTAAACGCAAGACCTAGCGCACATTTTGAAGTTAGGAACAGTGTAGGGGTATTCCGCGCTTACGGGCTGTACCGGACACTCATACACTCTATTGGGTCCAATTTGTATACAACAATAACCGCGTTGACTCTTTTCTTTATGCCCGGACCCAGAATACACTTCAACAATACAAATACAGACAAAAAAAGAATACAAATAAAGTTGTAAAACGCTAAACAGTTCTAATCATCCAAAAAGTCAAGTGTTTATACGTATTTCACCTCGGCACAATCACATAACAAACGCTCTTGTTTATAATTTATCATTGAAGTGCAGAAATATAGCAGCTGTAGAAAAAAAAGCTTTCAAATACGGGCGTATTTTATGAGAAACAAAACCAATAGGACGATAGGGGTGACTAGACATCGCGGACGTCACTAATATTATCAATATTTACTGTACGAATGACTAAATAAGACAAGCAACGCTCCCAGTTTATTGCACCTGGAGCAATATGATTCAAGCATGACGTTTTTGCCGCCAGATGTTACTTGATGCAAGAAAAAGAGTCCGATGTAGCACTGTTTAAAGTCAACAATAGCGCTGTTTGAAATATTCTCATCATATACCAATAAAATGCAGTTCGTATATGCACTTAGCGAAAAAAAATATTATCCAACGATGTAAGTACTTATTGAACAAACACTTTTGCTTATTCCACTTACTTCTGGCAACGGGAAAAAGCAAAACACCGAGGTGTCCTGTGCTATCGCCTAAGCGAGCGATGGCGAAAGTCATGACATGTATATACTGCCAGGCCTTATGCGTTCGGCCGAGGTAAAAACGGGGATGTCCGCGTGCCCTAACAGCAAGACACCGGCAAAACTGTCGTCCCAGCAGTTATTCAAAACGAAGATATGTGCGGGCATTCCGTAAGCCGTAAGCACGCGTGAGAGACCACACGTTGGTCCCGCCTACAGAACCAAGGAGGTGCGAGGTTTCGTGCCGCAGTTTCGTCCTTATACATCGGTCTCCAGATCACGTACGTAAACAAGTAGCGTTTTAAATGGTACATGAACGACCAAGACATAAGTGCATCTCTTGTTCCCGACGACCGGGTGCTAAGCATTTGGTACCCAAACTTTAATGGTCGGTCACGCAATTATAAAGGCGTGCGCCTCATTCGGGTCGTGATGAAATCGACCATCCCCAACATCCTTTCGGTGCGAGGGCACAACGTACAGTGTGAGTAACGGTATGTGAAGTCAGTGTGCGCGCAATGCAAATTCTCGGGCCACTACCCCTGCAACTGGAAACCGCCATGGTGTTGCCGGTGTTGAGCCTTCGGGCACGAGATCCTACTTATGCCCGATCGTCCGGGCCGCTTTTGTCGAGGCGATCAAGCCATGGCGGCCTCTATTCGGCCATGATCTCAAGCAGGTGCAGTGAGTGTGTTTCCCGAACTTTCTCCCAGTACCAACGAGAATTCGCCGACGACTTCACTGCCACGGAAGACTCCACCCGAAGACATTAATTGTAGCCCTACCCGTTCTGGATGAAGGGGCCTCGGAAACCACGACAAGCGTTCAAAAGACGCTGGTGGATGAACCACCGTCTTTGCTGCACTTGACAGCGCACGTCTTTCACCAATGAGCTTGCTAGCCGACCCAGTGTAGCGACAGCTGGCAGCTAATCCACCGACGATTCCCTTTCGCCGCTCAGCTCTTTGGAGGTTGAAAAAAAAGAAAGAAGCGCAGCTGACCACAATCGGTAACCTTTGTTAGCCAAGTTAGTGCATCAGACCGTGTTTCAGCTTCCAAACCGAGAGGAGTCCACGAAGGTGGACTTCGCCCTGCCTCCAACGATGAAGATGCCAAGGGCGTCAACAGGGAGGCAGCTATACCGTACCGTAGTGATGCGACGACAGGAAGTCTCCCGGACCGCCCGTCAAGACTGACGGACAACGCCTCGCTGCCTGCTGAACAGCCTGCTTACAACAAACTTGTTATCCCAACACAAGGGAAGGACCCGCGCCTGACTAACCAGATTAACCAGGTTGCCGTCATGTTGAACACCTCTGGTGTTGACACAAGTGTTGTCATCAGCAAGCGACTCACATGACACGGAAGACAGAAGTTCTCTCTACCTAACTGTAATGGCAGTCCGGACTTGTAATTCATTATAGCAGAAATGGGTTTCGCAGTCTTAACATTTTTTTAGACTGGCATCCCTCCTACTTTCAGTCATGGGCGATAATTTTCGCTGGCGAGAAGACTAGCAGGTTGCATCAGCAGGTCTCATGGAATTGCATGATGCCTCGTTGCTTACATCATTTGAAGCTTCTTTTTTATTTCCGGAATCGGGGTACAGCGTTCCACATTGCACACGAACCCTATCCAACCACATAGTTCCTGAAGTGCTTGCTCGCGTGCTACTTCACTATATGTCACGTGCCATGTGTTTGGTTTGTTTTCGGACCGCAAAAGGCAGCATGGCTGGGCCTCACGAGGCGCGCTGGTTTAACCAGCCCCAAGGGTCTCCTGGTATTTTCAAGAAGTTAGTCGGATCGCTGAGCTCACCGGTCCAAAATTCGAGCACAACGCTAAGTAGAACCTTAATATTTAACAGCGATGCTGGTTAAGCTGGTGTTGGGCTGGCGAATGTGCGCAAGAAATCCTTGCTACGCGGGGCGTGTACCGAGGTGCTGTGCTGGTGCGCGAAGCGGCGCGCGCCAGCAGAGCTCGAACTTCGCGAAGCCTCTGGCCAGCGTTCGTGGCGTGATCTCTGCCGAAATGTTCCCCTCGCCTGTTCACGTGCGTTCGTGCCTCAAGCGGGAAGCAGAGGAAAGCTCGCGCTACCGACGCCGAGTTCGCAAAGCCTGCTGCCGCTGATTCAAGGCAGGGCTAAAGCGATCCATTCTGGCAGAGATGGGAAAGCATGCGGGAAAACTAATCCGGGCAGCCCAGTCATGGAGAACGTTCAGCGGCAAGTTCGGAAACCCATGTGAAATGCAACAGGCGAGTCTTCGACGAATGGAGAGATGGGTTCACCGAAAATAAGTGTCTCTTCAAAAGAAGAGGTAGCGCGGCATGAAAACCGCCGCACCTCTATTAGAGAGCGGGTGCGAGGACTTCGGCCCAATCCCGAATATCGCGCTCGTGAAGCGGCGGCGAAACGGCAGCGAGTTGCAGAAGATCCAGAATCACGAGCTCCCATACACTGTGCATGCTTTATTGACCGAGTGTTCATTGCTCTTTGAGGGGCTTACGAGGCCACCATGCAGAAAACTTAACCGAGCCTCAAAGCGTAACCACGGAGAAACCTTGACCGAGTCTCCAATAATAACCACGGATAAAAAAAGCCAAACCAAGAATGAGATTGGTGCGGCCGTCAGCTTCACTGTTTGCCCAGTGTTCGCGTCACAAGGGCGAAGCTGCCCCATTTTTTGCTTGTGCGCTTCATTTCCTTTGATGCCCACAGCATTCGTAACCTGGATATGCAAAGGGAACTTATGCTTTTTGTTGGAGCACCAACCATTAGTGTTCCCTTTTTCAAGGCTCCGGAAAAAGCTTCGGAAGCAAGAGCGATCGGGCAAGCCTAGCCCACCGCTTCAAATTATCAAAACATCCAAACAAGACAACTGCCGGGAGGAATGTGTTTTGGGTTCTAGTCGACTCACGAACATTTTCGGTGACATCGGCGAGTCAACATCCGCCAAACCAGGCGCAAGAAGGAAATAAAACCCGTCTTACTATTCTCGGGCGACTGGACCCTGGGCGCAGCCATTATGGACAATATAAACAAAGACATGGTTCCCGAAGGAGAGCCGGTTGGGCTCCGAATTTAGACGAAAGTCTCTGGAAGTGAAAAACGAAACCGAGCGGAAAATTCCAAAAGCTGTTGCAACCAAAAAAAAAGAACTAATAAAAGCCCACTCCCACGCTGTAACGTCTATTTCGCCTTGTTGAGGCAGAATACGGAAGTGTAGCGCTTGCGGAGGAGACTCGTGGAGACGGGAAACGAAGTAAAATGCGAAAACAAGTAGGAGCTCCCCAGTAGCAGTGAAGGGATGAAAGAACAACGCAGAAAGAAACAATCTGCAGACCCAACAAAAAAAGTAAAACCAAGCCAACTTCCACCAGCGGCAATGAAAGAGCCTCATCAGAATGCGACAGGAGGCAAAATGATGGCTCACAGCTAAGCGCGCAAGCTCAAACGCTCCTCCTGAACTTTCGAACATGAGTAATTCACGCAAAAGAGTTGAGACTGAAATAAGTAGTGAAGACCACCAACGAAGTCTCGACGAACCAAAATCACCGGATGGAACTGACATAGCTGAATTTTTCCCCGCTCTACCCGCCAGAGAACACACTACATCGGACATTCCGATCTGTGCTGACAACAGTGACCTGCTAACAAAAATAATCAGCTGTGTTGAGCGTTTCATGAGTGCACTCATGGATATCGCGACGTTTCCTAAAAAATGTGAAAGGACTGAAGCAAGGAGTCGACACACTGCTCAAAGAGTTCATCCAAATGAAGCAGCTCACATTAAAAAGCATCTCACGACATGCAGCGATTTAGAGGAGAGATCTCCGGCATCGAAAAGGCTATCAGCAAGCACAACCGAGGAGGTTCCAGTTATGCAAGAACTGTTCAAGGAAGTGAAGTGAAAGGACCAACCAACGACAAAGAGCCAGTACAAACAAGAACCAACCAGCCGCCACCTCGCGCTGCGCTAGTGGTAACGTCACCAACACTAAAAGGAGCAAAGATAGTTAAAATACTCCAAAAACACAATGAACCACGAAAAATCGGCCTAACAGAAGTCTCCCTTCGACAAGGAAGAGAAGGTATCGTAGTGACCTCGACGTCAAAGCAAGGACTGAAGAAATTGTCTGAAGAAATCGCGAAAAAATCCAGCAACCCACCAAATACAAACAAGGGAGCCCGAGGCAAAACTTCCCCAGTTTAAGGTAATAGGTATCCAATACGACGTTTCAGTCGAAGACATTCCGACAGTCTTAGTAAACCAGAATCGACTATCCTGCGGCCCCAACGACATCCAAGGTTTCAAGTTCAACCATTGGAAGGGAAAGAATGGCACAACAGCAGTTCTGTCAACAAAACTGCCAGCTTATCAGAGCATCGTTTTGAAAGAAAGACTCTACATCGGATGGACACGCTGCAGTTACTTCAACAATGTTTTCCCCCAAAGATGCTAGCGTTGTGCGAGCTACGGCCACTACGAAAACACTGTGACATCAACAGGAGACCATGATGCGCCAAATGTGGGGGTAACCACTACTACCAGATCTGCGCTAGTGTAGAACCTCGTTGTTGCATGCGTTCGGAAGAGAGCCAAGGAACGGTTGAGCATATCGGCATAAGACACTCAATGATGGGGAACACATGCCCGACGTACATTGACAGCAGCGACAAGAACAAGAAGCGATTCTCTTCCGATTGAATTGAACCGACCGGTGTAGCTCTGCTTCGGCAATGCAATCAGCAAGCAATTGAATATTTAGCCAAGTTCTGGGTTGCATGAAGTGGACTGAAGTGGACGCTCTAAAATTTTGAGTTGCTATGGATAGGTCAACGCAATTACCCTCTCATGTCTACAACACTCACAACACACACATAACAGTATGGCGATGCAGTATACGGACCAGCGAAAAATCTCGCAGCGACGGTCTCCACTACATGTCATCCAAGTTCATTTGGCAAGGTGTGCCAAAGGGAACGAGGCGTTAAGTTTCTACCATAACGAAAGTCATAATCACATCTCAGCAACCACCGACATGAAGTCATAGCACACAGAAATAACCCGAAAGTCGCTGTAGTAAATCATTCTCCAGATGTAAAAATATTTCCGCTCATAATCAAATCAAAAATTATTGCTGCAAAGGTAAACTGGGAAGAAAAGGAATTCATTATACCAATTGCTACGCGCCTCCCAGAGACGATTTTGAAAACACGTTACACCGATTAGAACTCTTCTTTGAAGATTTTTCTACAGACCACGTAATACTACTGGGGGACTTCAATGCGAAAACACAGAGAATGGGGAGGAGATATAACCGATCCAAGGGGTGACGACTTACTTGAACTTTCTCTTAGGCACGACCTTTCTGTTATAAATTGCCCCAACGCACCTCCGACATTTGAAAACAGTATTGGTAGGTATTGGATCGACGTAACCATTTTAGTGTAATCGTTGTTACCAGAAGTTATTCGCTGGGAAGTACTGGAAGATTACAATAGCAGCGACCACAAATTTATTAGTTTACTTTTATACGATATCGTTAACAAACCCAAGTACCAACTCACCCCGAAAAGTGAGAAACATGTCCTAGAAGATTTAAAAATGAAACTTGGTTCGAAACCGCGAGAAACGGGGCTAAAACAGAAGAAATCGAAAATGCTGTGAACACATTGTATGATAAAATAGAAAAATTAGTAAGTAAACATAGCAAAAAAGTTAAACTATCCCACAAGCAACCAAAACCGTGGTGGACAGTTGAACTTGAAAACGAGAGAAAGCGAGTAAGAGCTAAGAAGGAGGTATCAAAAATCGCGATGAGTAATTAGGGAACAATTTAAGCGCGAGTACTATAATGAACACAACGCTTACAATGATAACTTAGCCACAGCAAAAAAAAAAGTTGCGAATAACTTTGTTCACAAGTTCACAAAAGACCAATCACGTTACCGTATAAATTAGCCAGAGCAACAGTAAAGCAACCAATCATCATTTCAAGTTTGTCAAAAGAAAGTGGAGGAAAAACAAAATCAACCGAACAAACAGTTGAAAGTATATTAAAAGGGTTATACGAGGTCGACAAGGTTTGTGACGAGGAAGAAAATTTCTTCTTTGAAAACGATAACGATGAAGCTGTTATTACAGAAACTGAAATTAATGCAGTCATTTCTGAATTACGCAGAAATTTAGCTCCTGGACCAGATGGCCTACGAGCCACATTTGTACAATGTCTATATAATAATCATAAAGTATGCTTTCTAGATTTTTACAATGCATGTATCAAAACAGGGTACATTTCAACATGGTGCAAGGAATTAAATGTAATCCTAATACCAAAATCAGGACATATTCAAGGAACCAACAAATATAGACCCATAGCAGTCAACTTTATGTTAGGGAAAATGTTTGAAAAAACCATTAAAGACGGAATACACTACTTCCTTACCAAGAAAAAGCTCCATAGCGCAGAACAATCATTCGGATTCACCCATAACACGTCAGCAACCATCGCCTTAAACGAGTTAAAAAGAAAATTGATCAAGCAGGATTAGATAAAGCGATATGTGTTGTCATCTCTTTAGACACAAAGAATGCATTTAGCTCTATTAAATCATCCGTCATTGTAAACTTTCTAAAAAATCAGGCTATCCGGGAAATGTGAACACTTTGACTGATATTTTTTTTAAATAGGAAAATTATCTATCCCATAGAGAAATCAAGAATTTAATTTGATCTTAAGTCAGGTTCTCCGCAGCGGTCACCTTTCAGCCCATTATTCTGGAACATAACAATTTTAGATCTCCTAAATAGCAAATTTCCTAGCGATGTACGTATTCAGGCTTTAGCTAACGACATAAGCTTAGTAATAAGAGGAAATTCAAGAGCTAGTATTGAGCAAAAGGCAACCGAAGCGCTCAAGAGAGTAGAAAACTAAGGAATAGACAAAGAACCCACATTTAACACAATAAAATCAAAATTCACTGTAATAGGTGACAAGTTCAAAAAAGACCCCCTATTATCAAACTAGGAAACAATAATCGTAATTTTTGTAAAGAAATTAAAATATTAGGCGTCTATATAGACAACAAACTCAGTTTTATTCCTCATAATAACTATGTAAAGGAAAAAGTAAACCAAATATTAAAGAGCTAAAAAATTTACAGCATACAACTGGGAGCTCACCAGCAAACACCTACAACAAATTTATATCAGAGCTATAGAAAGAATCATAGGTTATGCCGCTCCGATTTGGTATAAGAAACAGGTCATAATGAGAAAAAAACTAAGAAGTATTTAAAACATAAATCTCCTTAAAAGTACCCAAGCATTTAAAACAGTATCCCATCTGGCCTTAAACATCATAGCTAATGTCCCACCAATTCATCTGATGATAGAAAAAGAAATCGAAACATTTACGCACTGTTCGCCGGAAAAATGTTCACCTTGAAACACCGTGCTTTTACGGGAGACAAAATAAGTAACAAAGCAGATATATGGCAGCTACATCCCGCAGATAAGATATATCTTACTAATCTTTCTAAACCAATTTCGCAGACAGAATTTACAGCAAATACAGACGGCACGCAAGATAAAACGGACATAGGAGAAGCGTTTATAATTCCATATAAATTCATCAAAATAGTTGAAATCAAACGATACAAACTTCCGGAGTACAGCAATAACTTTAAGGCAGAAGGAATCACAATTTTAAAAGCAATTGAATACCTCCAAACTAGCTTCAAAGACGGTAACGTACAGTTGTATACTGATGGCCTATCAACCCTAAAAGCAAATAGTAATCCAAATAATCGGTACCCAAATATATTTAAAAAAAAATGCTAACCAAAATAGAAAACCAGGTCAAAAAAGCGTTAACTTACATTAAAGGTCACAATGGTAATTTCGGTAACGAAACAGCGGATGAAATGGCTAAAAAAGCAACACAATATGGCGAAAAAATTGACTGGCCTATTTCACTACAATTTATGAAAAAAGAGCTCAATATTACCCAAAGAAAACATTCGAATGTTGAGCGGCAACAAGAAGGAAATGAAAGCTACATATTACAATGCATTAAAAATGTTCACAAAATTCCGGCCCACTTTCCGACCAGCTATTACACGTCACAGTTTATCATTGGACACGGTAGATTTCCATTTTATTTTCACAGGTTTGCCATTACAAATAATAACATATGTAACTGTAACCCACCAGCAGACAGTTTCGATCACTATGTACAGGACTACCCAATAACACACGAACACCAAGACCAACTTCCTAACATCCATAGAAATGATCTCGCAAGAAGGAAACCAGAGCTAATAAAACATAAAGAAACGTTAAAATTTTTTAAGAAATGACAATACTTAATAGTGCTACTAATTAATGCTACTAATAATAATTAATTCCACAATACTAACCCCTCAAATATTTTTTCACTATTTCACACACACCCAGAAAGAAAGTCTGCGGCAAATAATGCGATAATAACATTTAGATATTTTGTATTTATCTGTTTTCTGTAGTGAGTAATCTTCTGCGTAATTATCTTGTTTATTACCTTTTTACATTTTTTTTCGACGTAAATCCAGACGTCCATTTTCAATGTATTTAATCTACCCGTTATACGGTAAAGGTTTGGATTTCTGTGCAAACGGGAAGGGTTTCTGTGCATAAACCCGTTTAATAAAGAAAAAAGACCACATCGCAGAGAGAAAGAGTTCAAATTGAGTGGTTTTGAGGATGGAGCTGGGATCATCGTCGTCTTTCTCTACGGCCAGGTGTCGTTCGCGGCAAATTTCGATCGTTCTCTTTTCATGTGGCGTCGTCCTGAATATGTAAATTACTTGCTATTTTAGTGCATTTTGATAATATGCAAACTGTTCCGCAAAGTGATCCGCAGTGTAGATTTTATGACAACGTTGGAGGCCGCGCGAAGTTGTTTTTGCAAACGTCAGGCTCACCTGACCAAATCAAACGAGATGTGATGACGTCATCGATAAAAGCAATTACGACATAAGTTGCTGTGGTAGTGTAAGACGAGAACAAAATCGCGACACTTGCTTCGACCTAACCTAATCGACTAAGGAGACACAATCAAGTCAAGATGCCGGCCAACTCACTGTCACGCATCAAACAAATAGCCTTCTGCTCCATCAGTTGGTAGACTAACTTCTGTAGATGGAGGTTGACCGGAGCTCAAATCCTGGACGAGGGCTTTTTATTTATTTGCATGACTTCTCTCAAAGTTCTCCACCTTTCAACTGTCGCCGCTCAAGTCCATTTAGGTATGTAGGAAATATTTACCATTCACCTCCAGTATGGTTTAATGGTAGCGCAGTGACAGCACACCCAAAGGCTGAGGTGGTGACTGGAGGAAAATTAGTATTCTGGACGAAGATGTGCAGTAGGGGAAATGTAGATTAGGACAGAACTACCTGTAACCGTAAGAATTATTTGACAGACGCCTTAATGGCAGGGTTCGAATTATTCAAGTAGTACGATATAAATGTATTTGATTCTTTCAGAACAATACACGAGTCATTGCCACATTACAAACAAAATACAATTAATGACCATTCAAGCAAACAAAGCGAAGGGAATGGTCGCGACATATATAGTATCTAGCGTATCCTAATTTCTGTAAGTAACGCAATAAGGCCACCTAAAATACACTTCAAGCCCCATCAAAATCCCACTCCCATCTGAGGTTAATACAAAAAATTAATAATTATAAAAGTCTTTAAAGGCGATTAAACCATTTTCAGCGACAACTGCTCACCACTGGCCAGCATTTGTATTGATATCTCGGTTTCATTTCGCACGTTAATAATTGATTGACATCTCCCGAAATATACAAAATAAAAATAAAGCTCTCCCGAATGACGCCGACATTTTCTGCACACCTGGTGCAGGAACAGCAAAACAAACTCCCTAGTCCTAATAGCTAAATACAGCCGTACTCGTTGTCAGCACTCACGATTGTCCTTCCCCGGGGGATTTGCAGGCAATGTGACTGGAGCCCTTTTTGCTCGTTTTAACACAAACAACATCAGTTTTTATTATGTTGAGCTCAAACAGGTGAAGGCTGCACCGTGGTAGTTTTCACTTTGTTTTCTTTTAAGCGCTACGAAAAAGTGGGGCAGCTTCGCACTAGCGGCGCAAAGACTGCGTAAAAGGCGAAGCTGGCTGCCCTGCCTAGCCATGTATATGCATATGTATATGGGTGCTTACCTTTGAAGACTCGGCCATGTTTTCTGCGTGGTGTTGTCATTAGCTCCCCAAAGTGCAAGGAAGCTCTATAATAAAGTGAGTACAGTGTATGCGTTCCCACATGCTTTTCGGTAGACGTTCAAGAGCAGCGAAGGGCACAGCGGGAGGAGTGTTCTCAAATCTTTTGAACTCTTTCGGCGGCGACCGTTCGGCTTGTGTGTTCGGGCGAGTGGGACGCTAATTAAAAAGTTGATTAGCGTTGTCGCTTGTCGGCCTTTTGGCTTCTTTCAGTTTGGCATTATTTCTTCTCTTTGCACTGTCAAAACTGCGCCACTCGTCGCAACACGCGATGGAGCGGGCCACCCCGAGACGTGTTTCCAAAGCCGTCCTTGTACCACTTGTATTGCGATTCCGACAGGTGGCGACACAAGTTCCGCCCGAGAGCACGAGCGGCTTTAAAGATAGCGACCTGCCCATGCTCGCAAAATTCTATGTGCCGAATTGCTTATGGCTTGTTTGACTTTGTTAGTTCTTTCTGGGGACACCAAACCGGCTGGCGCTGCAATAAATACCCATTTCTCCGCTGTATACACCCTTTTTTTTGACACATGGACATCGCAATTTTGGTTTTTCCGATCAGATGGTAGCGCCGTTATGAAGCCAAGGCCGCAACCGCCATTCTGGGCAATTAGGTGCTTCGTTCTTCTAGTACGTGGGTTCTGTTTCCGACGCTACCCAATGAACCAGAGTCGTTTGGCGTTAAGCTAGCCATTGCAGGGCTTGTGTGTGGTTCTGTGTTGTTTTATTACCCGAGGAAGATTTCTCCAGCGGATTTCAGGTCCTAATCCGCTGCTAGTGTGGGTGGTGTAGCGAGCATCGGTAGAAGTGGTGGTGGTTTGGGGGGCACTCCCTAATTCATCGATGCAAGCACAAAAGAGAGTTATACTAGGTCGACAAAAGAGAGTTATACGAGGTCGACAAGGTTTGTGATGAGGAAGAAATTTTCCTCTTTGAAAACGATAACGATAAAGCTGTTATTACGGAAAATGAAATTAAAGCAGTCATTCCCGAATTACGCAGAAATTTAGCTCCTGGACCAGATGGCCTACGAGCCACATTTGTACAATGTCTATACAATATTTAAAAAGTATTCTTTCTCGATTTTTACAATGCAAGTATCAAAACAGGATACATTCCAACATGCTGCAAGGAATCAAATGTAATCCTATTGCCAAAATCAGGAGATAATCAAGGAGCCAACAAATATAGACCAATTGCAGTCAACTCTATATTAGGAAAAATGCTTGAAAAAACTAATAAAGACAGAATACACTACTTCCTAACCAAGAAAAAGCTCCATAGCACAAAACAATTCGGATTCACCCATAACACTTCGGCAACCATCGCCTTAAACGAGTTAAAAAGAATTGATCTAGCAGGATAAGATAAAGCGGTATGTGTTGTCATCTCTGTAGACACTAAAGAACGCATTAGCTGTATCAAATCATTCCGTCATTGTAAACTATTCTAAAAAATCAGGCTGTCCGGGAAATGTGATTACACTTTCGACTCATATTTTTTAAAATAGGAAAAATTATCTATACCATAGAAGGAATCAAGAATTAATTTGATCTTAAGTCAGGTTCTCCGCAGCGGTCACCTTTAAGCCCATTATTTTGGAACATAACATTTTAGATCTCTAAATAGCAAAGTTTCCTAGCGATGTATACATCCAGGCCTTTGCCGACGACATAACCTTAGTAACTAGAAGCAATTCGAGAGGTAGTATTGAGAAAAAGGCAACCGAAGCGCTCAAAATAGCAGAAAACTGGGGAATAGACAAAGAACTTACATTTACACAACAAAATCAAAATTCACTGTAATAGGTGACAAGTACATAAAAGACCAACCATTATCAAACTCGGAAACAAAAAATTTTGTAAAGAAATTAAAATATTACGCGTCTATATAGACAACAAACTCAGTTTTAACCCTCATATGAACTCTGTAAATGAAAAAGTAAAAAAAAAAACAGCGTAAAAAAATTTACAGCATACAACTCGGGTCTTACCAGCAAACACCTAAAACAAATTTATATCAGAGTTATAGAAAGGATCATAGTTTATGCCGCTCCCATTTGGTATAACAAACAGGTAGTAATGAGAAAAAAACTAAGAAGTATTCAAAGAACAAACCTCATTAAAATTACCCAAGCATTTAAAACAGTATCCATTCCGGCCTTACACATCATAGGTAATGTCCCACCAATTCATCTGACGATCGAAAAAGAAATCGAAACATTTAACGCACTGTTCGCCGGAAAACATTTCACCTGGAAAAACCGTGCTTTTACGGGAGACCAAATAAGTTACAAAGTAGATATATGGCAGCTATATCCAGCAGATGAGATATCTCTTACCTATATTTCACAACCAATTTCACAGACAGACTTTACAGTATATACAGACGGCTGCCAAGATAAAGCGGACATAGGAGAAGCTTTTATAATTCTAGATAAATCTGTCAAAACAGTAGAAACTAAACAATACAAACTTCCGGAGTACAGCAATATCTTTAAGGCAGAAGGAATCACGATTTTAAAATCAATTGAATACCTCCAAACTAGCTTCAAAGAGGGTAACGTAGAGTTGTATACTAATAGACTATCAACCATAAAAGCAAATAGCAATCCAAATAATCAGAACCCAGATATATTTAAAATTAAAGAAATGCAAAACAATATAGAAACCCAGGTCAAAATAGCGTTAACTTACATTAAAGGACACAGTGGTAATTTCGGTAACGAAATAGCGGATGAAATGGCTAAGAAAGCAGCAAAATATGGCGAAAAAATTGACTGGCCTATTTCACTACAATTTATCAAAAAAATAGCTTAATATTAACCAAAGAAAATACTGGAATGTTGAGTGGCAACAAGAAGGAAATGAAAGCTGCACAGTCCAATGGATAAAAAAATGTTCACAAAATTCCGGCCCACTTTACCACAAACATTATACGTCACAGTTTATCATTGGACACGCTAGATTTCCGTTTTATTTTCACAGGCTTGCCATTACAAATAATAACATATGTAAATACAACCTACCAGCAAACAGTTTCGATCACTATTTACAGGACTACCCAATAACACACGAACACAGAGAACAACTTCTTAATATCCATAGAAACGACCTTGCAAGAAGGAAACCAGAGCTAATAAAACACACCGAAACATTAAAAATTTTCACAGAAAGGACAATGATGCTAATATTCAATAATACTAACCCCTCAAATATTTTTTCATAATTTCACACACACCCAGAAACAAAGTCAGCGGCAAATAATGCGATACTAACTTTTAGATATTTTGTATTTATCTGTTTTCTGTAGTGAGCCATCTTCTCGGTAATTATCTTGTTTAATTACCTTTTTACATTTTTTCGACTCTAAATCCAGACGTCCATTTTCAATGTATTTAATTTACCCGTTATACCTCGGTAGAACGGTAAGGGTTTCTGTGCATAAACCTGTTTAATAAAAAAAAAACGTTGAAGGCCAACGTGTGAGGCCGCGCGAAGTTGTTTTTCCAAACGTCTTAACCGACCAGATTTAGGGGAAATCCCCAAGGTGGAGTAAGTTTCTGTAAAGGAAAGTTTGACATCCACCTGTGTAGCCGTATGGCTGCATTTAGGTGGATGTCAAACTTTCCTTTTCCAAACGTCATGCTCACCTGATGAAATCAAACGAGATGTGACAGATAAAAGCAATTACGACATAAGTAGCTGTGGTAGTGTAAGGCGAGAACAAAATCGCGACACTTGCTTACGAAAAACATGTAGAAAACATCAACATCTTAATGTCAACAACTTCGGACGACGGTGCAGTCTTTCCGTACTCTCGGAAAAAGTTGATCCCACGAAACTTCGAGCTCACAGTCCAAACTCATGGTCGAAGGTTCGAAACTATGAGGTCGAATCACAAGGCATGTACATAGCGGCAGCCGCTTGCCGGTGTCGGGGTCGTGGCCGATGAACGCCGCCGCGATCTCGCCCGTGCGCTAGAACATACGGAGCCCAACATATCATTCTCCAAGTCACCATGTCTTGCCAATATTGACGAGGAGAAAAATGGTGATTGGCGTTGAAGCCTCCTGGGGATTCACGTCCAGCCAACAACTCAGCGAACACGCTTATTCTACTGCCTCAGACTTGACAGGTCTTCCATCTGCTTGCTCGCTGATTGTCTTTTACGCTCCATATTTTTTTCCTCTGATGTGAGCGGTTATACGACATCGGCACGAGTTCGATTTCTTTACGTGTTTCTTTGCGGCGAAAAGGACCTTCTGAGATTCGAAATTTGAACCATGCTGAGTGAGTGTACTATAAACTCACTTCAGAATGCACAAAGAAATTACGTGTTTTTTCTTGATGGGTACTTTGCCAATGAGGTTGGGGAACTGTCCTGGTTCTCTGGATTTAGGTAAGACATCACCGCTTGACGGGGCGCAAAATAGAAAACTAGATTAACCGCAATGTTTACGCATTGCACTCTTTAGTTTTTGGTACAAAATTGCAAACTACGCTGCTCTTTTGGTGCAGCAACAGATGTACTAATTCGCAAGCTGCAGTCTAAGGTCATAACCTTCGCGAGTTGAAAAGTACTGTCAATAAAAGAACAACACGTTGATGCCTCCAGCTTCAGGAATAATTTGTCCTACACTCACTATTCAGAAACTCCGTAATCAAAATTTCATCTTACCAGCACAAGAGACAAAGCCTTTTGCGATATGTTTCTCTTTGACAGGTTTAACGACATATTCATGGTGACTCCGAAAGCTCCTGATGGCGTTTCCAACCCTGTGAAACGGAAAACCCATGATGGACCACGAAAAGGCATGGATACAAACTGGGGAATAGCAGCTGCGGCAGCCGTGGCATCATTCTTCAACCTGGCGTCGCAGATCAACTCGGGGTTTTTTTTCGAGGCCATCATGGACACCTTCGGCGTGCAACACGAGGAGGCAGATTGGCCTGAGACAGTCTTCACGATCATGACCTATTCTGGAAGTAAGAAGCACAATACATTGTCTGAACTTAGAAAATCAGACATGTATAATTAAGAATCTCTCGACATTCTATTTTGAACAGGACCCTACTAAATTGCAACACATCTTTAGTGGAATGCCCGAACAAAAACTCCGCTGTAGGCATTGCAAGAAAAGAAAGCCTGGGGCCAGTTTACCCAGATATTAGGTTGGTTTTAGGTGTATTGGTATGTTTTGCTTATTTATACTTTGCGGCGAAGGTAATATCGCTAACGGTGGTGTATAGGGGAGTTATATCAGCCTCGGCGGTGTTTTTACTGACCAAACATATAACCAACCGACATTTCTTTTGAACGATTTGAAGCATATGGTTTGGATCATAAGAAATGGTGTAACAAAGCAATCGATGTCGAAGTAGTAAAATTGGTAAACGCGCAAGCTCTACTGGCTTAGGAATCGTTTGTAGAAAACTCTCAAGGTTAAGCCCTGAGTTAAGTTTAGCATTCGAGCCTGATTAATGGTCTTATATCAGAGCAATAGCCGTTAACAACTAATCGAACTTCAAGGCAATTGCGGGATTCGGATGTGTTGATTTGAAAACTTGGTAATCCTTCAAAGTCGAATTCAGAAATGCTTTATTATATAAGCAGATTGTGACAACGAACCGCTATACTTAGAGCTGTGGAAAAGTTTTTGAAGAAGTTTGGCAGGTGGACGTCGATAAGTCTGCCTGCGGGAGGACACGTTACTGTTCTGGCGTCTTTGCATCTCTGTACGCATAGCGTTTTTTCTCGGTAATTATTTCAGCACAAGTTCACTACAATTTTTTTCTAATTAGGTAACTGCACTGACATTTTGCAGAATATAATAATGTGGTGTCATTGATTATACTGAGAGCCTTGATACCTGCCAAAGAGCCTACAGATGATGAATGCACAGTGTATTGTCACTCCGATAGTATATATGCTCTATGACCAATTCGATGGCACCTCGAAGTCAGGCTTTATGATATTAAAAAAACCATCTGGGTTGACTTAGAGGAAAGCCGCAAGGTTGAATAAAATGCAACATGACATTCCTTTGAAATGCTGCCTTATGGCTACGAAAGGAACCCTAAATACTTTCCCAAAGTCTTCATAGTTGAAGAAAAAGTCGTTCTCTTTAATTCTTTCAGAATTTAAATCCGCCACCGCGCATGTCTTTGCCATCACAGCAAACCTGAAGGCGAACCGTGGATATCAAAAGACCAGAATAACGTAAATTCCAAAGTGACAAACCGGTGCTAGTAGGCTACTATAGGCAAAACTGCCAGTACCAAAAGGAAGGAGAATTGCTGTGTAGAGGTACGGCCGGTATTTAGGAGGTTGTCAATTGTCCTCGCGCAGAATCTTTCTCCTTCTAGTGCGTTCCACTAACCTAATCGACTAAGGAGACACAATCAAGTGAAGATGCCGGCCACTGTCGCGCACCAAACAGATAGCCTTCTGCTCATCAGTTGTAGAGAAACTTTTGTAGATGGACGTTGACCGGAGCTCAAACCCTGGATGAGGGCTTTTTATTTAATTCCATGACTTCTCTCAAAGTTCTCCATCTTTCAACTGTCGCCGCTCGAGTCCATTTACGTATGTAGGAAATATTCGCCATTCCCCTGCAGTATGGTTTAATGTTAGCGCAGTGAGAGCACACCCAAAGGCTGCGGCGGTGACTGGGGAAAATTAGAATGCTGGACGAAGATGTGCAGTAGGGGAAATGCAGATTAAAACAGAACTACCTGTAACCGCAAGAATTATTTGACGAACGCCTTAATGGCAGGGTTCGAATTATTCCAGTAGTACGATGTAAATATATTTGATTCTTTGAGAACAATACACGAGTCATTGCCACATTACAAACGAAATACAATTGTAAATCATGGGATCCAGCCTATCCTAGTTTCTGTAAGTAACGGGGATAAGGCCGCCTAAAATACACTTCAAGCCCATCAAAATCCCACACCCCACTGAGGTTAATGCAAAAAAAAATAATTAAAAAAGTCTTTAAAAGGCATTTAAACCATCTTCAACGACAACTGCTCACCACAGGTCAGCATTTGTATTGATATCTTGGTTTGATTTCGCACGTGTAATAATTTATCGACATCTCCCGAAATATACAAAATAAATAAAAAGCTCTCCCGAATGACGTCAAGATTTTCTGCACAACTGGTGCAGGAACGGCAAAACAAACTCCCTCGTCCTAATAGCTAAATACAGCCGTACGCGTTTCAGCACTCACTGACTGTCCTTCCCGTGGATTTGCGGGCCATGTGACTGGAGCGCCTTTTGCTCGTTTTAGTTTTTTAGCAAACAACATCAGTTTAGTTTTATTACATTGAGCTCAAACAGGTGAAGGCTGCCACCGTGGTAGTTTTCACTTTGTTTTCTTTAAGCGCTACTAAAAGTGGGGCAGCCTTCGCACTAGTGGCGCAAAGACTGCGTAAAAGGCGAAGCTGGCTGCCCTACCTAGCCATGTATATGCATATGTATATGCGTGCTTACCCTTGGAAGCTCGGCCATGTTTTCTGCGTGGTGTCGTCATTAGCCCCCCAAGTGCAAGGAAACTCGATAATTAAAAGTGCGTACAGGGTATGCGTTCCCACATGCTTTTCGTAGACGTTCAAGAGCAGCGAAGGGCACAGCGGGAGGAATGTTCTCAAATCTTTTGAACTCTTTCGGGCGGCGACCGTTCGGCTTGTGTGGTCGGGCGAGTGCGACACTAATGAAAAAGTTGATTAGCGTTGTCGCTTGTCGGCCTTTTGGCTTCTTCAGTTTGGCATTATTCTTCTCTTTGCACCGTCAAAACTGCGCCACTCGTCGCAACACGCGATGGAGCGGGCCACCCCGAGACGTGTTCCCAAAGCCGTATTTGTACCACTCGTATTGCGATTCCGACAGGTGGCGACACAAGTTCCGCCCGAGAGCACGAGCGGCTTTAGAAGATAGCAACCTGCCATGCTCGCCGATTCTATGTGCCGAATTGCTTATTCCTTGTTAGAATTTGTTAGTTCCTTCAGGGGGTCACTAACCGGCTGGCGCTGCAATAAATACCCATTTCTCCGCTGTATACACCCTTTTCTTTGAAGACATGGGCATCGCAATTTTGCATTTTCCCACCAGATGGTAGGGTTGTTATGAAGCCAAGGCCGCAACCGCCATTCTCGGCAATTGAGTGCTTCGTTCTTCCAGTGCGTGGGTTCTGTTTCCCACACTACCCAATGAAACGGAGTCGTTTGGCGTTGAGCTAGCCGTTGCA
The DNA here is from genome assembly GCA_013339765.2 of Haemaphysalis longicornis. Lineage (NCBI taxonomy): Eukaryota > Metazoa > Arthropoda > Arachnida > Ixodida > Ixodidae > Haemaphysalis > Haemaphysalis longicornis. Next base: position 100,387,570 of record CM023453.1, on the reverse strand, counting down.
GTGCTTGTGTGTGGGTTCTGTGTTGTTTTATTACCCGACGAAGAATTCACCAGCGGATTTCAGGTACTAATTCGCTGCTAGCGTGGGCAGTGTAGCGAGCTTCGGTAGCAGTGCTGGTGGTTCGGGGGGCACTCCGTAACTATTCGATGCAAACACTACCGCTATGGTGCCGACTGGCATAAAATCGATATGGGGAAGTAAATACGTATTTTGAATGCCGCTAGCTTGGTATGTTTGCCGATTAGGCTTGTCTACCGAAGCAAAGCCGTCAAATGTGGAGCAAGCGCTGCGTGTATGTCTCGCTGACCCCGGCTCACGATGTACGCCCAACGAAACATTTACCACGCTGTATACATCGCCACATACTATTATCCTACTGAACTAGAGTTATGGAGATTGCTGATGAGTATGGGTTAACTGCGAATAAAATGAACTTAACCGCACAACCAGTCACACTACTATTCCAAACCATGCTTGCGCTATGTTGCTCGGAGCCGATCTTTGTCGACCCTCTGCTTGTGCTATGAACGCTTTACGCGGCCACAACGGCTGTTTTGTAATTGTAGTATTCTAGATTTCGTGACAACGCATAAGGATGAGAAACGATAAGAAGCCTTTCTTCTTTTCCACGTTGCGTCCAGCGGTGCTATTCCAGAGGGCCCGGGTTTGAGCGAAGCTCGTGCAAGGCTAAGCTGTAGTGATAATAATAAGCTCATGATAATATTTCGGGGCAGGGTTACAACGCTTTAAAAATTCTATTCATCCTGGTTGCTGATTATTTAGGTGATGTAATCGGACCAGGGCAGCGCGCTCCAAGGATCCGCTTCTAGGGAGTGGTGTATGTCTCAGTGCGTTCCCTCGCTCCACTGCTGCGCTGGTGGCTACTGGGGGCGAGCAAATCCAAGTACTTTATTTTATTGGGCTTTTAAACTGTTAATCTGTATTTCGCTAAAAGTTCATTTTGTTTTTATTCCAGGCATTCATACGAGCACTCTTTTTGAAATTTTTCGTCCTCAGAAGTAGTTTCTGCGTCCGGTGGCACACAGTGAAATCACGGAGACTATGGCCAACAGGGCAAGAAAAAGAAAGCGTGTGATGAAATCGCGCCACATTCAAAGCAGTTGCTGCTCGTATTACGTTATGGAAACCCTCCGCTTTTGGACACAAAATTTTCTCGGCGCGGTCCAGTCTGCTTACGTTCTTTTAAGGCGAAATCCTGGCGACGCGTATTAGCAACTTCTTTTCTAACACATTGTACTTGCTGCGCCTTTTTTTTGGTTTAGTTTCTTCGTCTTTTGGCGCGGATTACTTTAATTAGGCGGCTTCTTTTCTGCTATTACGCGGTTGCGTCAGTTTCTTCTCTTTTATTGTTTAGGAACGTTTATTTTGCCGCAGGGCATATATATGGGGGTATGGGTTGATTACGAAATGTGATAACATGAATATGAAAATGTTCGCTTCGCGGATGAAGTTAAGGAGTGAACGATGATGGCGCCCATGTGTACATGCGGCGTATGCGGAGGCGTCGTCTACGCGGACGCCCGTCGCCGCGATGTGCCGCAGTCTCGTCGGCCTCAAGGTGAGGCAGGACCACAGCAAGTGGGGGAGGTCGGCTATCGCGTCGCTGCGGTGGCAAACTGGGCAACCAGGGTTTGTAAAAAAGAACCTCGGTATTAAGGCTAGTGGCGGGTAACGGCGGAAGTTAAGGCCACCCCCACCCGAATCCTCCTAAGCGCAACCTCCTCGACACGGGTATGACCCGGAGGAGGATGGCAGCACAAAGTGGAATGAGAGCACGTGTGCGGCGCCGGACGTGTTCTGTTCTCGTGACCAGGAGAGTGGAATCATCCAGCTTTAACAGGGAAGTCGGAGAGAAAACGATGCTGCCAGTCGGGCTGCTACGTCTGCCTTGCAGTGGTCTGTGAGCACGTCACGTGGAACCCTTCAATAAGAATCTTGTGAGTGATTCCTGCCGCACGTTGGTGAATACTGTGAGCCAGCATAGGGCTACGAATAACTAACCGTAGTAGGTGGACTGCTTGCAGAGTATCTGTGCAAACTAAAATGCGTATTTCAGGGTGCAAAGTGATTCCGGTTACAGCAAGCAGAGCCTCTCTAATGGCTACAAGTTCCGCACAGAACGATGATGGAGGTTCCGGGACGTTAAGTCTGGACGTCTTGCTGAGGGCTGAACGGCTAATGCAATGAATGGCAGTGGCAATCACAGTATCTAGTATACTGGCGTCGGTATATAATATGGTGGAGCCGGGTGGAAGGTGGCTATCTGTGTTGGCGATGCGTTGCTTAAGGGCAGACGCCGAAAGGTTGCAATCTGGACGACGAAGGTCAGTTGGTTTGTTGCCACTCAATTGCACGAACTGCCACGGGGAAAGTAATCGCTGCGGTAGGGCTGTTAGCGTATGAGAGACTGCGGAAGCTATTAATGCTCGCGCAGAATCACACAGGGCAGCCTTCAATTTCCGGGCTTCGCAACGTTGATGAACAAGTTCATCCAACGTGTTCAGTTGGGCATGTTCCTGGAGAGCAAGCACACGGGTGATGCGTGGGAGCGCAGTAATTGCTCTCATAGGCTCTCTGCTAATTCCTTCCTGTCGATCCCACTGTGTTACCGTCAAATGCTGGAACTGAGCAGAGTACACCAAGCGCGGTTGTAAAACTGCTCTCACTATTTGTCGCGCCACGTGTGAGCTGGCGCCATCAGCTTTGGGAGCAATACGGCGTACTAGTGACAGCGTTTGAGCAGCTTGGTGTTTAGCCCGAGCGAGCCAAGCTGTCGCCGTTCCTGACTGATGTATCAATAATCCCAGGACTTTGATTGTTGGGCTCTCCTGCAGTGGTTGACCAGCTAGTTGAAGGCGGATGGGACAAGCAGCAAGTTTTCGGCGGCCACAGCGGTTGGCAACGGATGTGTATGTTGTTTTACTCGCTGATAGCTGAAGGCCCACCGAACAGGGAAAGGCTACGGTGACATCCAGGGCTGATTGTAGAGAACTCGCTTCAGTTTCCACGTCATGGTGCATTTGTTTGTCTTACTGTGCAAGCAGACTAGAACACGCCACAGCCTCCCTAGAATCGGGGTTCTGCAAGGGTGGTGCGCACCTGTCCTACTCCCGTGACATCACGTTCTGGCTTCACGCTGCACGCACTATTCTACAACTGTTACTGTTCGAATCCACAGTGTTACGAATTTTGCGAAGCGGCACGTTCGTTCCTCAAAGGTCTCTATTCCGGGCCCATCCCCTAAGTGGCCCTGTGTTACGAAGGAAGGAATAGCAACAAGAAAACGACTTTTTCAGGTTTGTTTGCTTTATTTCATTTTGCTCTTCACCACGCTTGTTTAAAGAAGCACTCCACAGTCGGTTTTTTTTCGCAGAGTTCAATCACCTCACAACCCTCTCTTCTTTCGCGCCCTTCCCACTCCTGCTTACCTTCCCCCCCTCTGGCGTCAGGCGGTTGCTTTAATTCTTAGCTCTCCCATTTACTCGCTTCCCATGATCTGCTTCCTACCACAAGACGGTGACGCTGAACAAAACCCATTGAAAGGTGTTAAGATCGCCTCTTTCAATAGGCATGCGCCGTTGATTGTATTGTAGAGAGGATAATGAACAGACACAACAGGCCATCAAGCTATCGGGGTATGCGTCTTACCAGTATCAACCATAGGGAAGAGGAAGGTAGGATTATGTCCAATTCATACGCGGGGATATGCGTCAAAGATGTGTCAGGGGAAGAAGATGAACCTCATAAGGTGCATGCGCGAGAAACGAGCTTGGTTATCGCAACGCTCGGACCTGGGTTCCTATCGGCTTCACCCCTGCGAATACACCACCTCAACGCAATCGGTGTGTCGACTGTCTCCTTCACAACATATGTAATACGTTTAACGTATCCTGTCCGTAACTTCTCACAAGAAATGCGTGTCACGCAACCCCTCAAGGGAGACTGTCTGCCGCGCTGATAAACAAAACGCACGGTCATGCAGCGCCTCGTTCAAAACTGTTTTGCGAGCAGACGACAACTAAAGGGCGCTCTCCGGCTCGAGGCGGGTAGGCGCGCGGTAGGAACCTGCGGAAGTCATGTCCGCCAAACCACCTAAAAGAAAGGCGACGTCTGGGAACACGTCTCCACTGATCATATTGCGCACACATCCGCTGACGGTCGACCATTGGTGGTAGATGGTGCGATCGGCAGCAACGCTTCTGTAAAGCTGCTTGTGGCGTAGAACTCCAGCGCACACTACACTTGCTATTCGATGGTCATGGACTGAAAGCCGCCTGTAAGACATCGCAAACGGGGGTCTGTCACCAGACGACGGCGCAACCAATGCACAGGACTTTTCGAGATATAAAAGTGAGTTCGAAATTCCTCCTTTGTTTAAAAGACTTGTCGGGGTAGAAATATGGCTGCTACGGCGACCATAAAAAAATCGCACCATCTTAACGCCGTCAACGATGCCGGGGGACGACAGCACTTGGGCGCAGGTTGTGTGTATTGCGTGGATGAGTGTATTCGTCCGTGCACGATGATACACTCAACGTTTATTAAATGATTTGGGGACACAAGTTGTGTGTATTGTGTGGATGAGTGTTATCGTCCGTGCACGATGACGCACTGAAAGTTTAATAAATGATTTGGGGTGCAGTAGGTGCACTGTAAATGACAAACGCCCCACGCAAGACACGTCGCGTCCCACAGCTTCAAACCCTAGGCATAGTTCACGGCGTGGAGATAGTGAGATTTGTTTGCCCGAAATGAAACGAAGTTAAATGAGGACTTCAGTGTTTTGAATGTGATCTCGTGTTTGTGCGTAGCGCCCTCTCGTATAGCTGGCTGTAGATTTGGGGAGACACCGTCGGACGGCGGACGGACATTGCGATGTCTTAAGGTGCTTTGCGCCTAATAAACCAAGCCACAGAAGCGGCGCCCACGGGCGTCACGAGTTCAACTCGGCCGTGAAAAACCATGCACGAGTTTCCTCCAAGTTCCAATGTCAGTCAAACACACCTAGGCCATTCGTAAGTGCGCGTAACACCCGAAGCCACACCCATCCATGGCGTTCACTTTGTGTGGGCGTAACATCATCGTAGCCTGAAAATCGTCCATTCATGCCCAATAGCCGCGACAAGAACTTAGCACTAAACAAAAATGAAGTACCCAGGCCACAGTCAGCCTCTGGTGCCACAGTAGCGGGGGTGTTCGGTACGAACTTAGACTTCACTCTTGTACTAGCCGATAGGAGAGCCCAGGACGACACGATTTTCCTTCGGAAGCCTCCTTCATATACCGTGAACACAGTCGATGACAAGTAACACAACTTCAAGGTCTAAAACGCACTCGCCAATGCTCAAACACGCTGTTGACACGGTACGATTTCTGATAGGGGCCCGCCGTGCACTTAAGCAAGCCATAAACAAAAGCCATATTTGATGGTCGAGGGAGCAGGGCGCATTCAGTTTGCTGCAGTAGAAGCCTTTGATTACTTGGTTTGTGCTTGCGGAGAGCTGCAGTGGGACTACCCTCAAGTCACGTAGCAAACATAATTCAGTGGAAGAACAGAACACCGAGAAAAACGGACCGCCCCCGCGCGGGCGTGGCGTGGCGAACAGCCAAGCTGGGGATTTCAAAGTAGCAGTGGGGTTATCTAGTTTATGCTAGGGAATGAGTATTGCAGATCGATTTCAGATGGTGCTGCAGGCGGAAGATAGCACAAGCCGTACTTTATCAACGTAAGCGGCCCTAATACAGCGCGCTGAATATGCCAGGCCTGCTGCGAGCAATTCGGCGGTTTCGCTCAGGGTGTACCGAAGGCCCCACTATCACGACTTTCATAAATCAAGCAGCTGCAAACACGGGAGTAGGCGGAACTCTTGCCTTATGGAAAAGCGCCCCAGGTTGAGCTATTTTCGTAATAAAATGTGCGCATATATCGAGCAGCGCTTCCACAATGTGCTGCCTGCTTATCCTGCTATCGACCAGCACTGAACAATGGAAGTGATGCTTCCATGTCGTTTCCCTATGTAATGCTTCGCGTAAAAAGTAAGTAAACCGCCGTAAGTTTTTATACGTTGTAGCTTGGATGACACGGGAATTGGTTAAAACGCCAATTGGTTGTGTTGATCGAACAATGCACGTCAGTGTAAATTGATAACAAAAAAACAGAAATCATTATAATTTTATGTGGTTAAGGATCAACTTATTTACTCCTAACTTTTATGTGGGCCCCGTTTTTTTGCCCTAATTGTCACAGCCTTGTGTGTGAAAATGAGTTTCGCTCTGTTCGCTGCCGTCCACGTGCGTCAGTCTGACGCGACAGTTTGTCGTCGGTCCGACGTTTTTTATGTTTATCCACGACGTACACAGATGTCTCAACTCGGTGTCTATGGGTAGGCAACGCAGCATAAACATGCAACCGCGCAGCACTTTTGCCAACCAACGTTATGCGCATAAGCTGCCGGCGTTTTTTTTTTTTCTGTTTGATCCCGCGACCTCTTAGTGCTGGCAAAACGCTGTCAGAGCCTTGAAACTCATTGCAGAATGAGGTGTAATAGCTGAATGTTCCGCCAAAATTAAGCACATAGTTACAAACGCTCTTGCACTACGCAGTGGAACACAGCACACTGAGCGATTAACAGCCCAGCGCGCGCTGGCAATGCTTGTCCGCCTGAAACGGAAGAGGCGCGTGCCGCCTAAAGAAGTGGTTTGCGAGTACCTTCCTCTTTTCAAGAATGTTTATGGGCAATGGTGCATACGCGTTCGCTAGGCCTTGCGTTGTTGGTATTGTGTATTTTTCTCGATCCGTTGTGCTCAGTATTTTCTGTTTATCACTGGGGAAACTGCACACCTTCTGTGGGTTCGGCGCTGTGTTCAAAGAAAAGTCTTTTAACGAAATTTTATTACTTGCGTAGAGCAGCAAAAGCACGCCTCCACCGGTCGTTCAGCAAACACTGATCCACCCGGATGTCGTACGCAAAATAGTGTACACAGCGGGTAACACTTTGCTAACCAAGTTCATTGGCGTTCAATGCGTTTCATAACGCGCGCACACCCGAAGGAATAAAACCCCTCCGTATATTCAGCACGTTTTGTTCATACAGCATGGATCAGAAAAATGAACATGAAGAAGCACTTTGTGTGGGCACTGTTCAACACAGTCATTCAGAAAAAAAAGCAAAATCAGAAAAAAAAGCTGGGCGAACAACCAATTTAATTTGGCGCACGGCGCATACCACGAGTGTAACGAAGATTTGCTCCAATCCACGCTGTGAAGGTGGTTGGAAAGGAAAGCTGTGAACGACCCCCACAACAATTACTCATGCGACGTCATTTTAAATGACACACGTGGCTCAGAAAGAGTGAAATGCGAGGCTCTGCCAGCCGTTACCTGCGATTCGCGGGAGCTGGCGTCCCGAAAGCAGCAGCGTCGGAAATGACCGGGGTCGAGCGGCGGATGCCACCGCTGTAGCCAGGCCGTGCGTAGGAAGAAAGAAAACGGAGAGAAGCATGTTTCGAAAGAACACACCGGAACCTAGCCATCCTGACGTTCTAGCTCGGGGCTACACCACCGCGCGACACAAGCGCAGACAGCGAAACAATCCGGCATGTGAGCGTAGTGATTCCCATGTATACAGATTTAAACTAAATGGTTTTGCAAGTTTGAGAATTGCGAGAAAGCTGACGGAACTTTAATTATCGCTATTTATCAGAACCAGTTGCTCCATTCGTCTTTTGTAATACCTATCAAAACACCACCGAAATGGTAGTCAGTAATGAAGACAACCCAGACCCATTCGTGACAAGCAGTACGCAAACAGTGGCGTTTCTGTAGGCGCCAGACGTCTGTAAGTGGTCTCTACATTTTGTTTTCACGCCCTGCAATCCAATACTTAACGTATCTTTCCCGTACGACCACTTAATTCCGTCTGGTCCGGGTTTCCCAGGAGGTGCTGTCGAACAAGTCAATCCGCGCGTAGTAAGCGCGCAAATGACGCGAACTGCGCCAAAACAGGCCCAACACCGCCGCTAAAACAGACGACAAAGCCGACGGAAGGGTCCCGCTGACGCGCCCGCCGGGGTGAGCACGGGGAGCGCTGGGCAATAGCGCCCTCTCACCACGCTATTTACACTGTGCTCGGCGAGTGAAAAGCGCCCTCCGCCTTTTCAGCCGAGTTGGGAGTTTCTTGTCCCGCACGCCACGAAGGATCCGTTGGCTGGTAGAGGTAGAAAGCTTTGCTTCAAAAAAAAAAAAAAAAGAGCCAGCGCCGGACATTTCTCGCAAAGTCTTGGTTGGCCTTCAGTTTCTGTAGAGGCAGTGTAGCAGCAGCGTTAAAGTGATTCTTGAGAAGTAGCTG